>SJYC01101276.1:0-14449 GCA_006408675.1 Madoqua kirkii
TCAACACCCACGAGGCTCTTTTTGCTCTGTGTCATATTTACTTCTCAGGTGGGGTTAATGATGATTCTTTCAAGAACTTGACAGTTATATTTTCAGTATGCAAAGAATGTTTCTAACTGCTTTTAGTTCTTAATCTAAGAGTAAGAAAAAAATCTCATTTTTCTTTCCCTGGGGCCCTTCAACACTTCAACATGTGGAACCAAGAAACTGTTTTTTTTTTTTTTTAAGAAGTGACAGAAATTGCAAGTATCTTTAGCAATTTGGGGGAAATATCATCTGTGAAAATAGTTTCATTATTCAACACTTCTGAAATGTGAAAATGAAATTCACAAAACAACCAAAAGCACCATGGGACTGAAGAGTTTGTAAAATAGAATATAATATAGATGAATAGAAAATAAAGCCTGCATATTATTTATTGGTGGCTTCATATTCTTAACATGGAGCCAATACAGAAGAGCATAAGCAGATGTCTTCATGACAATATACCAGGAATATAAACCTATGAATACTGATTTTTTTCTGTACCCACTTAATGTGCAGATTTTGTCAAATTTCGTAAGCTTATATTTGTCAGAAATATCTGTAGAACAGTTGTTTGGCTTCCTTAAATTTTAACTTAATGTTAGATATATTTCTACTTGTTATGATGGAGTTGAAGGGTAATTCCATTATGCTTTATAATTACAAAATATTTTTGTAAAACAAAATGTTAAAATTTCAGAAATATTGAAAAATGTAAAAAATCTTGAAAGGTCTTTGAAAGATCTTTCCTTAATTTTATAAGGAAGTGAAAATTAAGATCAGTTTGTCAACGAAATGATTTAAAGTATCAATTCAGTTCAGTCGCTCTTTGTGACCCCATGAATGTCTGACACTTTGTGACCCCATGAATCGCAGCAGGCCAGGCCTCCCTGTCCATCACCAACACGCTGAGTTCACTCAGACTCGTGTTCATCGAGCCAGTGATGCCATCCAGCCATCTCATCCCTGGTCATCCCCTTCTCCTCCTACCCCCAATCCCTGGCAGCACCAAAGTCTTTTCAAATGAGTCAACTCTTCGCATGAGGTCCAATTACTGGAGTTTCAGCTTTAGCATCATTACTTCCAAAGAAATACCAGGGTTGATCTCCCTGAGAATGGACTGATTGGATCTACTTGTAGCCCAAGGGACTCTCGAGTCTTCTCCAACACCACAGTTGAAAAGCATCAGTTCTTCGGTGCTCAGTTTTCTTCACAGCCCAACTCTCACATCATACATGACTACTGGAAAAACCATAACCTTGACTAGACAGACCTTAGTTGGCAAAGTAATATCTCTGCTTTTGAATATACTATCTAGCTTGGTCATAATTTTTCTTCCAAGGAGTAAGTGTCTTTTAATTTCATGGCTGCAGTCACCATCTGCAGTGATTTGGGAGCCCCCAAAAATAAAGTCTGACACTGTTTCCACTGTTTCCCCATCTATTTCCCATGAAGTGATGGGACGGGTGCCATGATATCTGTTTTCTGAATGTTGAGCTTTAAACCAACTTTTTTGATTTCCTCTTTCACGTTCATCAAGAGGCTCTTTAGTTCTTCTTTACTTTCTGCCATAAGGGTGGTATTATCTGCATATCTGAGGTTATTGAGATTTCTCCCAGCAATCTTGACTCCAGTTTGTGTTTCTTCCAGTCCAGTGTTTCTCACGATGTACTCTGCATATAAGTTAAATAAGCAAGGTGACAATATACAGCCTTGATGTACTTCTTTTCCTATTTGGAACCAGTCTGTTGTTCCATGTCCAGTTCTAACTGTTGGTTCCTGGCCTGTATACAGATTTCTCAAGAGGCAGGTCAGGTAGTCTGGTATTCCCATCTCTTGAAGAATTTTCCAGTTTATTGAAGAAGGGAATGCCAATCTACTCCAGGACTTTTGCCTGGAAAATCCCATGGACAGGGGAGCCAGGTAGGCTACAGGCCATGGGGTCGCAAAGAGTCGGACACGACTGAGCGACTTTACTTTCACTTTCACACAGTCAAAGGCTTTGGCATAGTCAATAAAACAGAAGTAGATATTTTTCTGGAACTCTCTTGCTTTTTCTATGATCCAGCGGATGTTGGCAGGGGCGGCAGCTTGGAGGAGCAACCCCATGCCTGAGGCCAGGGGCAGAGGCCTGGAGGAGCAACCCCATGTCCAAGGAGTGGTGGCTGTGTGGGCGCAGGAGGGCCTAGAGGAGCCATCCCACACTGAAGGTCAGGAAGGGCGGCAGTGAGGAGAAACCCCACATCCAAGGTAAGGAGCAGAGGCTGCGCTTTGCTGGAGCAGCTGTGAAGAGATACCCCAAGCCCAAGCTAAGAGAAACCCAAGTAAGATGGTAGGTATTGCAAGAACACATCAGAGGGCAGACACACTGAAACCATATTCACAGAAAACTAGTCAATCTAATCACACTAGGACCACAGCCTTGTTTAACTCAATGAAACTAAGCCATACCCACGGGGCAACCCAAGACGGGTGGGTCATGGTGGAGATGTCTGACAGAATGTGGTCCAGTGGAGAAGGGAATGGCAAACCACCTCAGTATTCTGGCCTTGAGAACCCCATGAATAGTATGAAAAGGCAAAATGATAGGATACTGAAAGAGGAACTCCCCAGGTCACTAGGTGCCCAATATGCTACTGGAGATCAGTGGAAAAATAACTCCAGAAAGAATGAAGGGATAGAGCCAAAGCAAAAACAATACCCATCTGTGGATGTGACTGGTGATAGAAGCAAGGTCCGATGCTGTAAACAGCAGTATTGCATAGGAACCTGGAATGTCAGGTCCATGAATCAAGGCAAATTGGAAGTGGTCAGACAAGAGATGACTAGAGTGAACGTTGACATTCTAGGAATCAGCGAACTAAAATGGGCTGGAATGGGTGAATTTAACTCAGATGACCATTATATCTACTACCACAGGCAGGAATTCCTCAAAAGAAATGGAATAGTCATCATGGTCAACAAATAGTCCAAAATGCAGTCCTTGGATGAAATCTCAAAAATGACAGAATGATATCTGTTCATCTCCAAGGCAAACCATTGAATATCATGGTAATCCAAGTCTATGCCCTAACCAATAATGCTGAAGAAGCTGAAGTTGAAGGGTTCTATGAAGACCTACAAGAAAATTTAGAACTAACACCCAAAAAAGATGTCCTTTTCATTATAGGGGACTGGAATGCAAAAGTACGAAGTCAAGAAACACCTGGAGTAACAGGCAAATTTTGCCTTGGAATGCAGAATGAAGCAGGGCAAAGACTAATAGAGTTTTGCCAAGAAAATGCACTGGTTATAGCAAACACCCTTTTCCAACAACACAAGGGAAGACTCTACACATGGACATCACCAGATGGTCAACACCGAAATCAGATTGATTATATTCTTTGCAGCCAAAGATGGAGAAGCTCTATACAGTCAACAAAAACAAGACCAGGAGCTGACTGTGGCTCAGGTCATGAACTCTTTATTGTCAAATTCAGACTTAAATTTAAGAAGTAAGGAAAACCGCTAGACCATTCAGGTATGACCTAATTCAAATCCCTTATGATTATACAGTGGAAGTGAGAAATAGATTTAAGGGCTTAGATCTGATAGACAGAGTGCCTGATGAACTATGGAATGCGGTTCATGACATTGTATAGGAAACAGGGATCAAGACCATCCCCATGGAAAAGAAATGCAAAAAAGCACAATGGCTCTCTGGGCAGGCCTTACAAATAGCTGTGAAAAGAAGAGGCGAAAAGCAAAGGAGAAAAGGAAAGATATAAGCATCTGAATGCAGAGTTCCAAAGAATAGCAAGAAGAGATAAGAAAGCCTTCCTCAGCGATCAATGCAAAGAAATAGAGGAAAACTACAGAATGGGAATGACTAGAGATCTCTTCAAGAAAATTAGAGATACCAAGGGAACATTTCATGCAAAGATGGGCTAGATAAAGGACAAAAATGGTATGGACCTAACAGAAGCGGAAGATATTAAGAAGAGATGGCAAGAATACACAGAATAAAAAGATCTTCATGACCTGGATAATCAAGATGGTGTGATCACTCATCTAGAGCCAGACATCCTGGAATGTGAAGTCAAGTGGCCCTTAGAAAACATCACTACGAACAAAGCTAGTGGAGGTGATGGAATTCCAGTTGAGCTATTGCAAATACTGAAAAATGATGCTGTGAAAGTGCTGCACTCAATATGCCAGCACATTTGGAAAACTCAGCAGTGGCCACAGGACTGGAAAGGTCAGTTTTCATTCCAATCCAAAAGAAAGGCAATGCCAAAGAATGCTCAAACTACTGCACAATTGCGCTCATCTCACAAGCTAGTAAAGTAATGCTCAGAATTCTCCAAGCCAGGCTTCAGCAATACATGAACCGTGAACTTCCTCATGTACAAGCTGGTTTTAGAAAAAGCAGAGGAACCTGAGATTTAAATATAGAGCCTCATTTTAGTTCATTCTCTGTTGCTAATATATTTAATAGTACTACTGATTAAATATTAAACTTTTAAACTATCTTAAATATTTTTTCAAATTCTAGTTCTTTCTAATATAATTTATATTCAATATTAGATATAAGGTAGACATAAGATGATAAGTCTTTTAAGGGAAATGTATTTACTTCACATATATTTTCAACTTTTCAAAATAACCCAAAATTTATGTATATTTTCAATATAATCTGACAGGTTTTGGAGTTGGTGATGGACAGGGAGGTCTGGTGTGATGCAATTCATGTGGTGGCAAAGTGTCGGATGCGACTGAGCGACTGAACTGAACTGAACTGAACTGATGGTTAATCAGTCTGTATTCTGGATTGCAGGCCACACTAACAATAGTTAGCTAACTTATCTGAAAAGGAATTTCTTGGAAATATATCAGTCCATCAGGCTTCCCACATAGGTCAATGGTAAAGAAGCCGCCTGCCAATACAGAAGACGCAAGTTTGATTCTTGAGTAAGGAAGATTCCACTCCAGTCTTCCTGCCTGGAAAATTCCATGGACAGAGGAGCCTGGTGGGCTAAATCCATGAGGCTGCAAAGAGATGGACACAACTGGGTGACTGAGAACACCTACACATGTCGGCCATCACTCAGATTTATTGGGCAGACTAAAGAACCAGGCTCAGAGAATGAATAGGAAACAAGGAAGCTTCGGCATCAAGATTCCTAGCTCTGGTCACGCTGCGAAGTTGTCTGATCTGATCTTTATGACAAAATACTGATGCTAGTGAAAGTTGCCCCTTGAGAATTTATTATAGGCCTTTATCTTCATACCACAAGATTTCATGCCCATCCCAAGACTCAGTATTATAAGTAATACCATTCACTTGACTGATACTAGGTCAAGTGCTGGACACTTACTCTCAAGACAATGGAGAAACAGTATCTGATCTCTTCAGCATGACACTTTACATTTCATCCAAGACTTAACCAATGGAAGAATCCCCTCCACCAAATAAGAAGAAACACTGAATGATGGGAAACTAAAGATGTCCTTTAAACTTGGCATTCTATAGTATATAGTGTTAGTGTTACTTAGTCATGTCTGACTCTTTGTGACCCTATGGACTGTAGCCTGCCAGGTTCCTCTGTCCATGGAATTCTCCAGGCAAGAATATTGGAATAGGTGGCCATTCCCTTCTCCACGGGATCTTCCCAACCCAAGGATTCAACTTGGGTCTCCTGCATCACAGGCAGTTTCTTTACTGTCTGAGCTACTGGGGAGCTCATGGTATATAATCTTTTATATACTAAAAAAATTTTGTTTAGTATATAAAATTTTTATATACAAAAATATGGATTATTGTTATTGTTATCCCACAGCATCTGGCAAATTAAAGATACCAAAGCATAAATAAGGCTAATTCCTGTCAACATTGCCACTTTTGATTTCATTCTGAACATTTGCAGAAAGTTGGTATGACTTAGTGTTCCCTGTATGTTAATGTTTTCAGTCTTTTTCAGCTTTTTCTTTGATCTCTGAGTTTTGACCTTTGGTTTATGTCAATGAAAATGATAATAAGAAGTATATTTTATAAAGAAATGAGAAACAACTCTCAAGTCCAAAAAACATGTTATAGATAAGAAACCTTGCCACCTCTATAGTTAATGTTGGTATTGTTGATAACTCTGGCAAAGCTGGATCAAAGGATAGCATTAAGACTGGCTTGAAGCAAAGGTTTTGATTAGGGATATAGTAGACTTTTACATCAGTGTGAGGCTGAACAGAAAAATCACTATAGGTAGGAGTGGTATGGTAGACATCTCGAATCTAGATTCTAAAGAAATTTCCCCTGAAATATATCAAATGGTAGAACATCTCAGAAATCAGAGAATGAATATAATTGCTTCTAGAAATTGCAGCCTGGTTGGCCTCTGCTCCATTTTATACTACCTCCTGCAGTGAGTAGGCTTGGGTCTTGAGATATCATTTTAAGCAAAAAAAGAAAAAAAGGTCAGGAGCTTTCATGAGAAGGTCAGACATGCTAAAATAATCTTTTGAAAATAATAAGTCTACAATAACATTAGGTACAAGTGTATGAATTTCTGAAGGGAAGTGAATTCAGTTTTGGAAAATAGTGAAAAATGGAGAAGACTCTAAGACCTAATATCAATATTTCATATATTCATTTATCTGAAATGAAAGCAATTTTTTATATCTAAAATAAAGAAGAACTATTGTAGTTCATTGAATCTAAGATGCACTTTTCCACATTTTTAACATCTCTGAAACCTGGAAGCATCTTATAATCAATGGCATCCTATAATTAAAATTGAATAATGTTTTTCTTTGTGAAGTGTAGCATAATGAGATGAGATAATTGAACATAAGTTTAATTTGATTAAATATAGAAATATGTCCAAATTTAGAAAAAGATATTCATTCATAAAAATAATATTAATAAGCTATACAAAATAAGCATTTAAAAAATTTAGCAGAATATGTTACAGTTTAACCCTAGAGCTCAATGGACCTTTTTTAAAGATCAACTTTCTGTCATTTTGTACACAATTCTTTTTGTATATGTGCATGTGTATTTTTCTCCATAGTCAGTACTAACTTGGTGTAATGTAGTAGTGTTAGTCTCTGTCATGTCCAACTTTTTGCTACCCTATGGACTGTAGCCCAGCAGGTTCCTCTGTCCATGGGATTCTCCAGGCAAGAATACTGCAATGGGTATCCATTCCCTTCTCCAGGGGATTTTCCCAACCCAGGAATCAAATCTGGGTCTCCTGAACTACAGGCAGATTCTTTACCATCTGAGCTACGGGGAGCCCACAGTACTGGAGTGGGTAGCCATGGGTAGCTGTTCCCTTCCCTAGGGGATCTTCCCGATCCAGGGATCCCACCTGTGTCTTTTGCATGTCCTGCATTGGTAGGAGGATTCTTTACCACTGCACCACCTGGGAAGTGGGTTCTAAGTTGGTATTCAAAAACTGAAAAACATCTTAAATAATTAAGATGATTAATTATAATATTCCAGATAATGATTATGTAATAGATATTTTCTAACTACTACATTAAACACTTTATATAGGTAGCATTTTTTCTTTTTTGATTTTTCACTGCTCTTCTAAGATCACACATCCTAATAGTCATGAATCCACCCAAATGTGTAGTTCAGTCTATCACTTATACACAGGAAGAAACAGTAGAAAGGACCTTCTACTGTTCAAGTTCTTCAGCAATCAATGCAAAGAAATAGAGGAAAAGAACAGAATGGGAAAGACCAGAGATCTCTTCAAGAAAATTAGAGATACCAAGGGAACATTTCATGCAAAGATGGGCTCGATAAAGGACAAAAATAGTATGGACTTAACAGAAGTTCTCAAATATATCCCTACATTACATTTTAGTGTCTAGAAACTGTCAATTTTCACTTTGACATCTAAAAAACTAAGTTGAAAACTGACTTTATAATTTAGAATAATATCTTCTAATTTTAAAAATGATATTTTTTGGGGGAAAATATATAAAATAGGGAAAAATATCAAACAAAATTGAATTGTATTCACACTGTCATTTTAGGGGGAAAAAGCACTAATTAGGGGTAGATAAATTTTTTTAAAGATGAAAAAGTAGAATAATAGTCTTTTAGTAGTTATGAAGCTCAAATGCCAGACTGCTTTGGAGAGGTAACAAAAATGGTCTTTCTTCAAAAGAGTAACAAGAATTTAGAGTTGTTCTTTGCCTATCAAAGACTCAAGAGGGATGAAACTGATTTGCCTTAAAAAATTCCAGGCACAGAGGAAATGGGAAAGGTGGCTCTAAAATGGAAACAGCAAAGTGAGGAACTGGAGAACAAAGAGAGGAACAGGAAGGTAAGAGGTCTTTTGTGGCAGAGATGGCTAGGAATTTATGAGCAATACTGGCTGCCATTTTATCTTTAAACTTTAGTTTTTTTTCTGTAGTAATGGTGTTCCAGTATTCCATGAATTTGGTTGATGTTTCACACAGCACCATTATGTATTGCTCCTTGGGGAATGGAGGCAGCACAGACATGTTTCAGAGTGCAACCTTTGCAGCTAGGCTTGCCTGGAATCAGATCCTGACTGCATGTACAGCTGTCAGCCCTTTTGTGCTTCATTTACCTTAGCCCCCAAAATGGGAGTAAAGTGTGCTTAATCCATAGAGTTGTTTTTAAGATTCAAATTGTTAATGCATATAAAGTTCTTATACCAATGCAAGGTCTAGTGTTAAAATTAAAAACAAGTTTTGGCATAAAAAACACATTTCTTGGAAGACCCTGAGGTAGCACTGGGTTTTACTAAGTAATTTAAAATTGAACGGGAACAGAGGTTTAGATTAAAGCATCTGTGCAAGTCTAAGGGTCCCTTCTGCAAGTGTCCCTTCTAATTCTGTGTGGTGTCTCAGGAATGCTCAGAAACAGCAGAAGAATGAACCTGCTCCCTTTTCATGGAGTGAAGTACTTTTTAAGGCTGTTAACGAAGGGTAATTCAGGCATGCTGCAACTCATGGGGTCGCAAAGAGTCGGACATGATGAGCAACTGAACTGAACTGAACTGAACTCAGGAAGAATGCATTATATCAGACTCTTCCGGTTATATACGTAACATGGAAAGTGAAATTTCTCAGTCATCTTGCTCTCAGAAATACCCTCTGTTGAGAATTTAATGTACAGAATATGTTTTTTGTATACTCTTAATAAAATTATTTTACTTTTAAAGGAAGAAAAATATGTGCCCAATAATCAGTTTCATTTTTCTGAATTGACCCCTCTGTTTTCATTGCATACAAGGTAAGATGCTGCTTTGAAAACTGCAAGGCATAATGTTACCAAATCAAACTTAGATGTTCTCACCTATGCATGATAAAGCTGATTTACTGTCATTGGGTGGTGCTGACAGAAAGGGCAACATTTATTGCAGGGCATTCATCAGTTAGTTCGGGGCAACTAGTGCTCAAAATACCAAACCCACCAGTGGAATTCAGGAAAGCATTTTTAAAGGTAAGGTGAGAGAGGGGCACCCCAGAATGAGAAGTCAAGTGGGCCTTTGGAAGCATCACTATGAACAAAGGTAGTGGAGGTGATGGAATTCCAGTTGAGCTATTTCAAATCCTGAAAGATGATGCTGTTAAAGTGATCCACTCAATATATAAGCAAATTTGGAAAACTTAGCAGCGGCCACAGAACTGGAAAAGGTCAGTTTTCATTTCAATCCCAAAGAAAGGTAATGCCAAAAAGAATGCTCAAACTACAGTACAATTGCACTCATCTCACACGGTAGTAAAGTAATGCTTAAAATTGTCCAAGCCAGGCTTCAGCCATATGGGAACCATGAACTTCCAGATGTTCAAGCTGGTTTTAGAAAAGGTAGAGGAACCAGAGATCAAATTGCCAACATCCACTGTATCATCTAAAAAAGCAAGAAAGTTCCAGAAAAACATCTATTTCTGCTTTATTGACTATGCCAAAGCCTTTGACTGTGTGGATCACAATAAACTGTGGAAAATTCTGAAAGAGATAGGAATACCAGACCACCTGACCTGCCTCTTGAAAACTCGGTATGCTGATCAGGAAGCACCAGTTAGAAATGGACATGGAACAATAGACTTGTTCCAAATAGGCAAAGGAATACGTCAAGGCTGTATATTGTCACCCTGCTTATTTAACTTCTATGCAGAGTACATCATGAGAAACACTGGACTGGAAGAAACACAAGCTGGAATCAAGATTGCCAGGAGAAATATCAATAACCTCAGATATGCAGATGATACCACCCTTATGGCAGAAAGTGAAGAGGAACTAAAAAGCCTCTTGATGAAAGTGAAAGAGGAGAGTGAAAAAGTTGACTTAAAGCTCAACATTCAGAAAATGAAGATCATGGCATCAGGAATCAAGATTGCCAGGAGAAATATCAATAACCTCAGATATGCAGATGATACCACCCTTATGGCAGAAAGTGAAGAGGAACTAAAAAGCCTCTTGATGAAAGTGAAAGAGGAGAGTGAAAAAGTTGACTTAAAGCTCAACATTCAGAAAATGAAGATCATGGCATCCAGTCCCATCACTTCATGGGAAATAGATGAGGAAACAGTGGAAACACTGTCAGACTTTACTTTTTTGGGCTCAAAAATCACTGCAGATGGTGACTGCAGCCACTAAATTAAAAGACGCTTACTCCTTGGACGAAAAGTTATGCCCAACCTAGATAGTATATTGAAAAGCAGAGACATTACTTTGCCGACTAAGGTCTGTCTAGTCAAGGCTATGGTTTTCCTTGTGGTCATGTATGGATGTGAAAGTTGGACTGTGAAGAAGGCTGAGCACCGAAGAATTGATGCTTTTGAACTGTGGTGTTGGAGAAGACTCTTGAGAGTCCCTTAGGCTGCAAGGAGATCCAACCAATCCATTCTAAAGGAGATCAGTCCTGGGTGTCCATTGGTAGGACTGATGTTGGAGCTGAAACTCCATTATTTTGGCCATTTGATGTGAAGAGCTGACTCATTTCAAAAGGCCCTGATGCTGGGAAAGATTGAAGGCAGGAGGAGAAGGGGATGACAGAGGATGACATGATTGGATGGCATCACTGACTCAATGGGCATGGGTTTGGGTGGACTCCAGGAGTTGGTGATGGACAGAGAGGCCTGGCATGCTGCGGTTCATGGGGTCGCAAAGAGTCGGACATGACTGAGCTACTGAACTGAACTGAACAGAGAGAAGAGCATGTCAGAATATGTAACCAGTTTCTGCAGAATTCTCTGGTTGTTGATGAGGTAATATGATGGTGTCACAGGGGGTTACCATTGTCAATCCCTAAGCTCCAGTAGGCCTGGAGGCTACATACTAATGGTCACCAAGTAGTTAATGTTTTCCAGTGGTGTGGGTAAGAGTGTGTGCAAAATCACGCAGTATCTAAGTATTTCAGAGTGGAGCTAAAGCATAGGATATTGGGGGGAGGAGTCTGTCCCAGGAAGGTCCGATAGAGTCCTGCTTGGTTATAATAGGTCTTCTGGTTTTAACTTATGTTATTCTATATAAATTGTTTTTTATTTCAAGGACCCAATTTCATCATATTTTAAATGAAAATATTTAGCAAATCTTCCCTGAAGTACCTTCCAATCTAAAATTATATAATTTCCAGTATTCAGTAAGTAATTTGGTTGATTGGATTATAGCAAAAGGGCTTTTACATCTAAAAACAAGTATTTTCTTTTGGAAAAATGGTTACTTAATAGCCCATAGTCCACAGCTTCTAGATTTTACCAAACAAATCACAAGTCTAAATACTTCAGAAAACTGAGAACATGATAATGATCTTTCTCTGTGTTTGATAGCATTACATCTCCATTGTATTTAATTTCATACCTCTTCATTCTTTTACTTGTGAAAGATTTGACGAGAGGCTGAGTTTTTAATCTAATAGCTGTACTTGGCTACAAGTACACATGACAGTTTCAGTAAACTAGAGCCCATTCCATTGAGGTGGACTTGTTGCAGGAAGTGGACCCCTTCCATGGTCTGAGAGTGGGTGGGCTCTTGTCTAACATTTGGAAATGAATTGTTAGAAGAGGCACACGTGCTGACAAAGCAAGAGACTATTGGGAAGGGGCAACTGGGCAAAGAGCAGTAGGGAAAAGGGACCCAGAAAAACTGTCCTGCCACATGACTTTCATTTCAAGTTTTATGGTGATGGTATTAGTTTAGAGGTTGACTTTGGGCAGTCATTCTAACTCAGGGTCTTTGCTGGTGGTGTTTGTATTGCTCATTTGGCCAAGATGGATTCCAGCAAGAAGGATAATGGGAGGACACACGGACTGCTGTCTGCTGTCTCCTTTTGATCTTCTGGTTGATGGTGGTTTGTTATTAATATTAATAGTTTAATGCTCCTTACTAGGACCTCCTTTGTAATATAACTCATGCAAATGGCTACTGCGGTGCCTGCCCAGGGTATGTGGTTTGTCAGGGTTTCCCCTAACAGATTAACTTGCCCTATTTATTTTTAAAAAGCCTTCAGTCAGAATGATCAATTTATTGGTGTTATGACTGGTGGTATTAGTGGAAGAGGAAGCAGACAGATCTATAACATAATCTGGGAAAATAAAAGGAAAAGAAAGGGTTAGTCAGAGATTACAGTAGATAAAACATTAATTGCTAGAATTTTTTTCTCCAGCCTCTTATTGATTTTGGCTTAGTTACCACGTTGACTTAAAAAATATACACAGCCTAAAATTTAAAGTATGGTTTATTTGGTGGAAGTTTTTAGGACTTCAGGCCTGGGGAGCAGTATCTCAAGGCAACCTGGTGGGACGTGCCAGGTTATATAGACATTTAGTAACAAAAGGCAGGTAGTCTGGATGTCAAAAAATGATTGTAAGTTAAAGAAAATGAGATGTGTTAAGGAATTTAGCACTTTTCTAGTATGAGGAGATGATGAGTCCGGGCTCACTGAAATCCTTTCTTTGATATGCACCTCAGCCATCTCTGGCCAGTATCCTGTGTTTTCACATCCTGAGTTTCCTCAAGGTTCACCATAGGGAGTGACTGCAGTTTAATGGCTGTTAAATGGCCGTATTCTTTCCTTCCTGAGTTTCCTCAGGGCTCACTGGCGCATATTGGAGGGCTGCATGGGTGCAATTGTTGATGACTGAGACAGCCTTTGTTTACTGATATGTAGGAAATATTCCATTTCTCATCCACAACTAGTCTGCTGTTGTGGTATGATTTGTTGTAGGTAGATGTTCTTTAGATTGAGTAGCACATAAAGACATTATTCAGTTAACTATTAGCATTTAAGTTATCATGTTTGTTTTTGGCATCAGGATTAGTAAATGGAGACAACTTTGGGGACTATTGTGGGAATCCAGAGCTGAGAGGGTCCAAGGTAAGTAGATAAGTGAATGAGAATTATAGACACATTGGTGGGCAGCCGGATTGGTATGAAGAGAAGGGGCATGGAAGGAGGAGAAACTTGCTAAGGCACAAGTTCTCTGAAAATTACCTTTGAATTTTAATTATCTGTGAAAGCTGGCCCCCAGAGTTCTGAAGGAAACTGGGCTAATTCAAAATGTAGATACTCTAGTCTGAGATGCTTTGGATTTGTTTATTTAGCTCAAAGCATTTGCTTTCTACATATGTTAGTTTAGGATTATGATGCCAGATGTTTCTTATGGAGGATGCTGGCAATGAAATTCTTCACATATTTACCTTTTGATTTTTATCTAGGACGATTTGACTGAATGCCACATGATCAGAATTAAATACACAATCAAATTTTTTAAACTTAAGAGTTAGTAACTCTTCTCACAGAGATATTCTTGTTAAACTTAATGTCATTTATAGTAGGCAATTCTCTCAGTTTTGTTGATTTTATCTTATCTGCAATTATATGCTGTGAAATAAAATTAAAAATATATAATTACCGTCCTCTTGGTAGGCTGTTGACTATTTTGAGTTAAAAAGCATTCTGTGCTGGCAGCAGAAACACAGCAGCAGTGGTCTAATTTCCTCTAATCCACTAGGTGCCTGCTTAATTACAACCTTCCATTTACTAGCTCTTTGGCTGTATTCCATCTTTGCTTGTATATTTTTTTCATTCAATTTATTGTCCATTTCTATTTTTTCGAGTAATGTATAATACAGACTTTGCCTGTTTTGCTCCCTGAGTTGCACATGTTGTTGAGTCATTTCTATATTTTGCTATGTAATTCATTTTAACTTTTATTTTTTATTGGGAGAAGAAACATATTCATAATAAAGTTTAGTATTTAAAGTTTTTTTTTTTTTTAAGTTGGAACATTATGGAAAGTAACAGAGGAGTTTAAAAGTCAGTTCATCTGTCAGACTGATGAGTTAGGTGGTAGATACCGGAAAAAACAAACAAACAAACAGATATTGGTAAAGGAGTTTTGTTGTCTATAATATAATTTGTTAATTGGTTTAATGAAAGACTCAGAACTACTTTTC
>SJYC01101277.1:0-26516 GCA_006408675.1 Madoqua kirkii
GGCTTTTAATTATATACATGTTAAATATATGGAGTTTCTATCTGCTGAAACAATTTTGTGATTTTTGTGGTGTTAGATTTGTATGGGATGTGTTAGAGTCAATAGAATTAATGGTATAGGATTTGGTTTACAGTAAATTTATTCAGTTTAGCTTGTTATCCACATAAGGGTGGGGATCTTGTCAAACTTTAGCATCATAGTCTTGAGATTAGTGCTAAGTATAATACCTGGCCAATAGTATGAGGATTTAAGTACATCTTTCCTTTACAGGCATAAGACCTGCACTTATAGATTTAACAGCAATACACAGCCAGATATACACAATAAAGTTTGGCCAAATACAGAATACGTTTAACCTTGTGAAGTCTGTTATCAGCAGTTAGAAGACAAAATCAGGAAGGTAGAGAGAAACAATGACAAAAATTCTATCTAGAAGTTAATGGTAAAATGTTAGCTTTTATAGAGACTTCCCAGGTGATAAACATAATTCTGCCTGCTAATGCAGGAGATGCAAGACACAGGTTCAATTCCTGAGTTGGGAAGATCCTCTGGAGAAGGAAATGGTAACCCACTTCAGCATATTTATATGAAAAAAGTTTAAAACACAAATTTTAACTTTTTTCAGATTGAAATAAATGATAGCTAAGAGTGAGGGAGGTATCAAATAGAAAGGGAAACAAAAAATTATTTTAAAGTGATGAACATGTTTTGTGTCTAAACTGTGATGATGGTGGTTACATATATGTACAACATTTCCAGAACTCAGAACTATTCACTTGAAATGGGTACTTTTTACTGTTTGTATGTTATATTTCTCAGTATGGTTGATTTAAAGAATGTTCTTAGAGAGATGGATAGATAGGTGATGCCTGATAACCTGCTTTGTAAAAAACTTTAGCCTAAGAAACATTTTACAACTTGACTGGAAGCCTAACCTGGAAATAATTTGTTGACTAGAAAATCAATAACTGTTCTTTTCATTTAATTTTTTCACCTTTCCTTACTATTAGTCACTGTGGAGCAATGCATAGAAAATAGTAAAGGCTCAAAAGGACCAAGAAATCTCCTTAAGCTCTTTAATTACTATTAAGAGTGAGTTAGAAAATAAGATCACTCGATATGATATAACTCATTGCAATTCTGAATAGACATTTTCATGATGACATAAAAATTCCTTTTTTTCCCCTTTAAAGAAAGTTATTTTATCTCTAGTTTTGCTGTAATTGCTCACTTTTATTTAGTCAGAACAAACCTGCCTCATTTTCTGGGACTGTACTATGAGAGTCTGTTCATAAAGTCCTGTCTGACTTCAAATTATGTGCTTCTTTAAGCTTTCCCACTAGAATGCAAGCTCACTCTTCTAACTTTAGTGCTTAGCAATGAAGTCATCATGTCATATCCTGCAAATAAATAATGTGGAAAAGTTAATTACTCTCTTCAGCAGAATTTTTTAACTTTCAGTGAGATAATCTAGATCAGACAAGCTGGGATTTTGTTGTGTTTGCTTCTATATTCTCCAAAACTATGTAATATATTCTCATGTGAATTTTAGTCTCCATTATCTTAAATTAGATGCCAATTCCATTTGAATCTAGGATCTCTGGGTATGTCATAATGACCATTTTTCATGCTCAATGATTGTCCACCACATTTTGAAAACTCTTTTTCATCTTGGAAGAATATTCTTCTTTATAAGCCTTGTATTCTTCTTTCTAAATTAATTAATTAGCTAATTTTAATTGGTGGCTAATTACTTTACAGTATTGTAGTGGTTTTTGCCATATAAAGTCTTGTCTTCTTAATAGATTACTAGGAATTAATTTTTTTTAGCCTCCCTTGAAAATAGGCCATGAAATTAGAGAACTCTGCCAATTAGAAGCATCCATTCAAAAGTCTGATTTGTAAGAGGAGCCAGCATTACATGTTGGACATTACTTGGAGTGCCATGCTTCCACCATCATATGAGTTTATTCATTCCATTAATTTATACCTATGAATTCATAAGAAGGTCCCAATGAGTAACTGACAGAGGAAGAAAAAAAAAACAAACTGAGTTCGGTTTGCTTTATAGACCATCCTGTATGGTATATCAAAATGTAGACCTCTACAGTGTTGCAATAGTACTCAGGGATGTTCCTAAATAACAGTGGCAATGAATTAATATCTCAATGGGGAGAATTTGGGGATACACTTTCAATTGTTCATTTGTCTTAGAAGGAAAGAAGACATTAGACACCTTCCACACCTATTCATAGATGCTGAATAATAGTAAGATTGTATCAGTTCAGTTCAGTTCAGTCACTCAGTCGTGTCTGACTCTTTATGACCCCATGGACTGCAGCATGCCAGGCCTCCCTGTCAATCACCAGCTCCCGGAGTTTGCTCAAACTTATGTCATTGAGTCGATGATGCCATCAACCATCTCACCCTCTGTTTTCCCCTTCTCCTCCTGCCTTCAATCTTTCCCAGCATCAGGTTCTTTTCAAATGAGTCAGTTCTTCACATCAGGTGGCCAAAGTATTGGAGTTTTAACTTCAGTATCAGTCCTTCCAATGAGTATTCAGGACTGATTTCCTTTAGGATGGACTGGTTGGATCTCCTTGGAGTCCAAGGGACTCTCAAGAGTCTTCTCCAATACCACAGTACAAAAGCATCAATTCTTTGGTGCTCGGCTTTCTTTATAGTCCAACTATTACATCCATACATACATTACATACATGACTACTGGAAAAACCATGCCTTTGACTTAGACGGGCCTTTGTTGGCAAAGTAATGTTTCTGCTTTTAATATGCTGTCTAGGTGGGTCATAACTTTTCTTCCAAGGAGCAAATGTCTTTTAATTTCATGGCTGTAATCACCATCTGCAGTAATTTTGGAGCCCAAAAAAGTAAAGTCTGACCCTGTTTCCGCATCTATTTTCCATGAAGTGATGAGACCAGATGCCATGATCTTCATTTTCTGAATGTTGAGTTTTAAGTCAACTTTTTTCACTCTTTTCTTTCCCTTTCATCAAGAGGATTTTTAGTTCTTCTTCACTTTCTGCCATAAGTGTGGTATCATTTGCATATATGAGGTTATTGATATTTCTCCCAGCAATCTTGATTGCAACTTGTGCTTCATCTAGTCCAGCATTTCTCATGATGTACTCTGCATATAAGTTAAATAAGCAGGGTGGCAATATACAGCCTTGATGTACTCCTTTCCCAATTTGGAACCAGTCTGTTGTATAGGTTGTATAGGCAGGGGCTTCTGAAGGAAAAATAATGGTGAATTCCTGGCAAGGCATTTTAAGGAAGGGCTGTTTAGATAGGAAATAAAATTTACCTAGAGTGTAAGATTATTTGTTTCCCTTTAAAATGATGAAACTAAGCATGCTTTCTGTGAAGGAGTTTATTAAAACTCAGATACAGAGGATGACCCAGCTAATACAAATGTGAGTAGCCATGCCAATACAAATCAGTTCAGTTCTTGTTTTTAATAGGAAAGATATGCACTGATTCAACAAGTCTTTCTGTTAATACAATCTGACTAGTTTCTGACTATGTTAGATTTCTGGTTCACCAACCTTGTAGGGTAAATCCCTTACCCCCTACATTTAGATACCATCTATACTTGAGGGTAGAGTCCAAACTAGCCAAGAAGGGATAGATGACTTACCATGAACTGTACAACTTGGCCTTACTAGATTTGGCTTTACTGGGATAAATTACTCTTTGAAATCTGTATTTGCCTTCTCTCTTTTCCATAATTAATATATGTGGCTAATTGAGTGCCTAGTCTTCCACTATAATATCCGTGTACCAGTGTTTCTGATCCTGGAACTGATTTTATAGGAACAGAATTAAGGCACAGACATACACTCACTGGGTTTGTAGGTCTAGCTATGTACTGTGTCAACCAAAAGTTGCTGATCTTGCTGTGTGCAAGATTATAGATGACACATTATGGCACCAATCTTATGAGGCCATTCTGCCATCTTACAGAATATGGCATCTGTTATATACCACATGGTAATATAAGGTGTTTTTTCTTAGAATCTGGGAGCAAAGAAATTGGGAGTCAGAATATAAGCTCTCACTTTTATACCTTATGATCTATTGACAAAAATTATAGTTCATGATCCATGATTTTTGTCTTTGTTGATTCAGAAGTCCTGGTAGTCAAGAAAAGATTATTTCTACTCTGGGACACAACTCTGTGTGTGTGCTCAGTCACTCAGTCATGTCTGATTCTTTGTGTCCCCATGGACTGCAGCATGCCAGGCTTCCCTATCCTTCACTATCTCCCAAGTTTGCTCAAAGTCATTTCCATTGAGTCAGTTATGCCATCTAATCATCTTATCCTCTGTCTCCCCTTCTCCTTCTCCCCTTAGTCTTTCCCAGTATAAGGGTCTTTTCCAGTGAGTCAGCACTTTGCATCAGATGACCAAAGCATTGGAGCTTCAGCTTCAACATAAGTCCTTCTGATGAGTATTCAGGGTTGATAGGAGAAAAAGTGGAAGTAGTGACAGGTTTTATTTTCTTGTACACCAAAATCACCATGGATGGGGATTGTAGCCATGGAATTAAAAGATGCTTGCTCTTTGAAAAAAAACCTAGGCAGCATATTAAAATGCAGAAACATCACTTTGCTGACAAACGTCCATATAGTCAAAGTTATAATTTTCCCAGTAGTCAGGTACAGATGTGACAGTGGAATCACAAAGAAGGCTGAGTGCTGAAGAATTGAGGCTTTCGAATTGTGGTGCTGGAGAAGACTTAAGACACCCTGGACAACAAGGAGATCAAACCAGTCAATCCTAAATGAAATCAACCATGAATATTAATTGGAAGAACTGATGTTAAAACTGAAGATCTAATACTCTGGCCACCTTATGTGAAGAGCTGACACATTGGCAAAGATCTTGATGCTTGAAAAGATTGAAGACAGGAGGAGAAGGGAGTTACAGAGGATGAGATGGTTAGATAGCATCATCAACTGAAAGGACATGAATTTGAGCAAACTCCAGGAGGTAGTGGAGGACAGAAGAACCTGGCGTGCTGCAGTCCATGGGCTTGCAAAGAGTTGGACACAGCTTAGGGACTGAACAACAACAAAACACTTACTAATATTTTTTTTTGTATTGCAATCATGCATACATAATTTATGAAAATAAATTCATGTAAAACTTACTCTAGTAAACGTTTCCTATGATTTCTTCTTATTGCTCATCAAGCCCCCTTACTCGGTAACTGAATTGTACAGATTTTGAATGAATTAAGGAGCATCCAAAATAGTAAGCTATTAACCATTTAAACAAATGTGTGTGTGCCAGCTGTTTCAGTTATGTCTCACCCTTTGTGAACCTGTGGACTATAGCCTGCCAGCCTCTGTCCATGAGATTCTCCACGCAATAATACTGGAGTGGTTTGCCATCACTCATCCAGGGGATATTTCTGACCCAGGGATCCAGCCCGTATCTCCTGTGTCTCTGCTTTGCAAATGGATTCTTTAACACTGAGCCACTGGAAAAGCCCATTTTAGCAAGTATATCATTTCAAAGACAACCTTTTCATTTGTTCCACCCAAGCTAATAAACTGCTCATGTTCCAGTGTGGTGCTTGTCTCTGAATGGCCAGGTTCTCACTCAGGATGCTCTTCTTCAGCCTTTACTAGGCTCTCACACCTCAGTTAGAAATCTGAGAGGCACAATCTATGCAGGTTTATATGCCTAAGGGATGGTAGTGTTTCTTCTGCAGTTAGGAGTGGAAACTATTTACAAAAAGGGGGGAAAAAAACCCCCAAAAACCCAGAAACAAAACAAACAACAGAGAGCCTTTCATAATGTCTACTTTCAGGCCTCTCACCACTTACATATGTCTTTTTCTGGGTTTTCTGCCTTTGTTTGCTCTGTTTTCTAGTGCTTCCTTTTATTCAAGCATTTAAAGACAAAAGTACTTACATAGACCAAAGGAATCCTGTTCTACGTGAATAGATTCAAGACCTCAGTTCTGTTGTCTTCAGGGCACACAGAGCAAAACAACAACTGAGCCTAAAAAGGTTTTGGGAAAGTGCAAGGAACCTGGAAATAATCCAGCTCTTCTCATCAGGGTTTGTGTGTATGTCTATCGTCAGCAGGGATTACATGTGAAGTCTCTGCTTTGTTCACTGGCTGCTCAACAGGCACAGCATTAAATCTTCTCATCTCTTCTTCTTGTGAATTTTAATTGATGGGGCTGGTACACAGCATAAAGCCATTTTGGCAAAAATGACATGTGTGGGCATTTAAACAAGAATGGCAATTTTAATTTTATTTTCATTCCAAATTAGAAAGGCAAAAAAAAAAAAAAAAAAAAAAAAGAAAAAAAGAGAAGAAAGAAAATCTTTCTCTGTCAAACAAAAGGGGGTGGTTTTTGTTTTTGTTTTTATTTTCATTTGGGTTCCAGGAATAAAGAGAAACAAACAAACAAACTTAAAACTTGTCTATGTTCTTTTAAAGCAGTTGGTTAATAAGCTCTGGCTTACAATTTCAATGTGGAATTTCCCTAGACTACTCTATTTATGATAGAGGCTGGATTTTATAGTGGCATTTTATGTGCCTGGTTTACATTTTAAAGCCCATCCCTGTTGTTTAGGACCAGAAGTGGACACAATTTAATTCTGTTTATTATAGAAATCAAGTGCTTTTGGAGAGGGACTTGTGAGCAGCTGTTTAATATTGTCTTTTGGCTAATATAGAGGTTCATTTCTCTTTCCCTCCAAGGAAATAACAATTCATGATATTTCTGGAGGTTCTTTTCTACAGAAATGCAGGTCTGTTGCCAGGATTTAGGAGGGAAAAAGATATGCTGTTAATTGGTGGGGCTGGCTGTCTCTGACAGGTGTCAATTTAAGACCTGTATTGCAGTAGAATTTCAGAGGATTCTGCAAAGAAGATAATAATCAAAATAGAAAAGGAAAACATATTTTTGTTATATAATTTCTCAGCTATTTTTAAACTTCTTTTAGCTAAATTTAATAGGAAGGATGTTTTTGAAACAAAGATCGGCAATAATTATATACATTCCTTGGAGACTATGTTCAATAGTTAAGGAAAATGATTTTCTTTTGAAAACAGTATGGTTAAAATAATTGAGCAAGTTTAAAGGTAAGATATTGAACAATTATATTTACAGTGGCAAATAACTGAAACAGTCTCTTGAAACAGGGCCTTGAATATAGCATTAGATGTGTTTTACAGTGATATAGAGGAGACTATTAGACTTGGAAAATTAAATGGCATTTGGTTCTTCATTTGGTGTATATATATGAATAAAATGTTACCTCCAGGAGGAGACATTCTCATATTCTCTTTAAGGGCAGTTCTGGCTCTAGATTCACTATCTTAAATTTTAGTGTCCATTCTGTTAGTGTTAAGAGAGAGATAGCCAAATGACTAAGAATTTCAGTGATGCTTTGAGTCAAAGAATAACAGCATCCAGATAATTGCCTTATTCTTCAGTGAACTGTATGAATATAAACTAAATGTGAACTACTTTGACAGTTGGAATAATACTGAGGAATTATTAAATGGAGTAGGATTTGTACTACATATAAAGTTTGGACAAAATGCCCATTTAAGATAGGTCTTAAGAGCATACATCAGTAGATTTCTACAAGAATGTGGGTGGTCTTGTAGGTGCGTGTGCTTTCTGCATTAAGAGTGCATGAAGTGAGATTATTTCTTTTTGTGTTCCATAATTACTTAAAAAAAATCATACGTGATTTTGGATGAACTAGTTTGGGTTTCCTCTCTCATGTTCTTTCCTTCCATTAAAAAAAGTTACTAAATTTAAAATCTATTGCATAAACATCACATTTTGACTGAGTTGTGTAAAATGATTCAGAAGTCAAAATAGTGTTTGCCACCTGCCTGCCTGAGAAGCTGATGTATCAGAATACAGATTTTCTCTCTTACTGTGGGAAGCACCTTGTGAAAATACATTCCAAGAGTCTGCTTTCTGTTTCCAAATCAGAGAAGAAGTATTACTGAATTAGGTTGTAATCAAAATACATAGGATGTTTACCTTGAAAACTTGACTTGCAAAGAAAGCTTTTTGAAATAAAAGATAATAGATATATGTTATTTTATGGAAAAGAAAAATTTTAATAAGAAATTTTGGTTCATGAGGATTTTGGGATTTCAAGGAGGCATGAAATCTCAAGCTCTCAGAAGCAAGGATGTTGGAATAAAAGGGAGGAGAAACTTGGGAACTTGACGATGTGTTGCTGTGATCTCCATCTTGGACTATCTGTTAGAATTACAATATTTTGTTATTGTTGTTAAGCCCTATAAGCTGTTTCATTGTGTTGTTATATAAAGGTGAGCACAATACCAAGTGAATATTTGTCCAAGTAAATTGGAATGGGCAAACTGCATGAATCTGTCTCTCTGTCTTTCTCTCTCACTTTCCCTCTCATCTCCTCTCCTTTTGGGTTGGAAAGTGAGGTGTCATAGTCATATACATATCAAAATACACTTCAAATAAAATTAAATAAAGCTTAACTTTTAGTCTCTGAATACACATGTAACAATTCTGCTTCTCTATATGTGAAGAAATTGGGTGTTTAAGTTGGCTGTTTTAACAACTTAGGAGAAAGCTATCACCTGAATTGTACACTTTTCACTCCCTTGAACTGCCACATGAAAATACATTTATAACAACTTGAACTTTGTATATGAGCATGATCTAACTTTAGTCTTGTCCTGTATTTCAGAAACATGTGGGCAATTTCCATCGATTACTTTTACATATGTTTCTAGTCCTCTGTTATGGCTATATCAAGAAGCAACACTTATGGAAATAATACCAGGCAGTGATCCTGTTTTAATAAGATTTTTAACCTAATTATATGTGTTATAAAGTTCAAATAACATTTGGATCAACTGCCAAATTTTAGGGGTGCTTAGCTGAATTGAACTTCTGAACTTGGGAACAAGTTCACTTTTCAATGCTTAAAAAGACTCTTCTTGTGAAAGCAAATCCTTTGCTCTGGTCAGAATTTATTTTTCTAAGATGGTGAATATGTATTTTGAATGGTGTCCTATTATGTTCAGATTGGGAAAGAAAATATTTCCTTTTTTATGTTTGTAATTTAAATTAAGCTGATGGCCAGATGATGTCATCTCTGACTGTTATCCAGTTATGGATAACAAACAAGCTCTATATGGATTTTATAATGCCCTCCTCATTTGTTTTAATACATATGTGATGCTAATAGCTCCCTGTAAAATTTCTTATTAATCATGTTTTACAGGAAATACAGGAGTATTAGAGGTATAATGACTGACTGAGCATCTGAGTTAGCTGTTGAGTTGAGGTATCTGACTCTTGGTCCATTTTTCATTCCACTGTGCCCCAACACCTCATGTGATTAGTCTTTTTCAAGAAACAGAAGAAAACACAATGAGTAATATGGAAACAGGTAAAAATTTTTGGTGAGGTACCAAGTGGCAAGTTTAAGTAAAGCTGGACTCTGAGCTAGCTAAGCCATACACAAATCAAAATTATGGGGGAGGGGAAGTTGTTGGAAGTGCCACCAACAAGACAGAGGAGGTAGCCCTAGTTTTCTATTTTCTAACTCCAGTCTGTGTACCGCCTGAACCAAGAGGTTCTTCTCTACAATTTTTTTTTAAAGAAAATAAAAAGAATAACAACATAAGATTCTGATGTTCTTCAGTAAGTAATAGATTCAAAAGGTGTTTAAATTTTATTTTAATTTTTAAAAGCTTGAAAAATAGCTCTCTTTCTAACATCTCCACCTAAAGAAAATTTTAAAATTCTAAAGTATTTAAATGATTTAAACTAAATATAGAAAACCAGTCATTCAAATGCTGTCATAGATCCAATTAATATATTATTATGAATTATTGCAATTGCTTGAAAAATATTTTTCTGGCTGAATTCAATCATTTAAACGTGTCTCCATTTTTGTGTGTGGTGTTAGAAAGTGTTCTAGTTTCATTCTTTTACAAGTAGTTGACCAGTTTTCCCAGCACCACTTGTTAAAGAGATTGTCTTTAATCTATTGTATATTCTTGCCTCCTTTGTCAAAGATAAAGTGTCCATAGGTGCATGGATTTATCTCTGGACTTTCTAGTTTGTTCCATTGATCTATATTTCTGTCTGTATGCCAGTACCATACTGTCTTGATGAATGGCTTTGTAGTAGAGCCTGAAGTCAGGCAAGTTGATTCCTCCAGTTCCATTCTTCTTTCAAGATCGCTTTGGCTATTCAAGGCTTCTTGTATTTCCATACAAATAGTGAAATTATTTCCTCTAGCTCTATGAAAAATATCATTGGTAGCTTGATAGGGTTTGCATAGAATCTATAGATTGCTTTGGGTAGTATACTCATTTTCACTATATTGATTCTTCTGATCCATGAACATGGTATATTTCTCCATCTATTAGTGTCCTCTTTGATTTCTTTCACCAGTGTTTTATAGTTTTTTATATATAGGTCTTTAGTTTCTTTAGGTAGAAGTAGAGCCTGAAGTCAGGCAAGTTGATTCCTCCAGTTCCATTCTTCTTTCAAGATCGCTTTGGCTATTCAAGGCTTCTTGTATTTCCATACAAATAGTGAAATTATTTCCTCTAGCTCTATGAAAAATATCATTGGTAGCTTGATAGGGTTTGCATAGAATCTATAGATTGCTTTGGGTAGTATACTCATTTTCACTATATTGATTCTTCTGATCCATGAACATGGTATATTTCTCCATCTATTAGTGTCCTCTTTGATTTCTTTCACCAGTGTTTTATAGTTTTTTATATATAGGTCTTTAGTTTCTTTAGGTAGATATATTCCTAAGTATTTTATTCTTTTTGTTGCAATGGTGAATGGAATTATTTTCCTAATTACTTTCTATCTTCCAAATTTATTAAAGATCTAAATATAAGACCAGAAACTATAAAACTCCTAGAGGAGAACATAGGCAAAACACTCTCTGACATACATCACAGCAGGATCCTCTATGACTCACCTCCCAGAATACTGGAAATAAAAACAAATGAATGGACTTAATTAAAATTAAAAGCTTCTGCACAACAAAGGAAACTATAAGCAAGGTGAAAAGATAGCCTTCAGAATGAGAGAAACTAATAGCAAATGAAGCAACTGAAAAACAAGTAATATGAAAAATATACAAACAACTCCTGGAGCTCAATTCCAGAAAAATAAACGACTCAATCAAAAAATGGGCCAAAGAACTAAATAGACATTTCTCCAAAGAAGACATACAGATGGCTAACAAACACATAAAAAGATGCTCAACATCGCTCATTATCAGAGAAATGCAAATCAAAACCACAGTGAGGTACCATTTCACAGCAGTCAGAATGGCTATGATCCAGCAGTCTACAAGCAATAAATGCTGGAGAGGGTGTGGAGAAAAGGGAAGCCTCTTACACTGTTGGTGGTAATGCAAACCAGTACAGCCACTATGGAGAACAGTGTGGAGATTCCTTAAAAATTGCAAACAGAACTGCCTTATGACCCAGCAATTCCACTACTGGGCATACACACCGAGGAAATCAGTACTGAAAGAGACACATGTACCCCAGTGTTCATTGCAGCACTGTTTATAACAGCCGGGACATGGAAGCAACCTAGATGTCTACCAGCAGATGAATGGATAAGAATGCTGTGGTACATATACACAATGAAGTATGACTCAGCCATTAAAAAGAATACAGTTGAGTCAGTTCTAATGAGGTGGATGAAACTGGAGAGTGAAGTAAGCCAGAAAGAAAAACACCAATACAATATACTAATGCATATATGTGAAATTTAGAAAGATGATAACGATAACCTTGTATGCGAGAGAGCAAAAGAGACACAAATGTATAGATAGAACAGTCTTTTGGACTCTGTGGGAGAGGGAGAGGGTGTGATAATTTTGGAGAATGGCATTGAAACATATATAATATCATATAAGAAATGAATCACCAGTCCAGGTTCGATGCAGGATACAGGATGCTTGGGGCTGGTGCACTGGGATGACCCAGAAAGATGGTACGGGGAGGGAGGTGGGCCGGGGGTTCAAGATGGGGAACACATGTATACCTATGGCAGATTCATGTTGATGTATGGCAAAATCAATACACTATTGTAAGGTAATTAGCCTCCAATTAAATAAATTTAAATTTTAAAAAAGGTGTCTCTATATACAATCTCAGGCAACTATTTCCTCTTCTTTGAGGATTCTACTGAAATTACAGAAAAACCTTAACAAAACAACAGACACAATATTGTCCTTGTTGTTATGTAGTCACTAAGCTAAGTGGTGTCTGGCTCTTCGGAGATCCCATGGACTGAAACCCTCCAGGCTCCTCTGTCTCTGGGATCATCCAGGCAAGAATACTGGAAAATCAAGAAAAGGTTTTGCCAGAACAACAAAAGGTTAAAGGGATTCTTGAAGGATAGAAAGCAAGCGATGAGCCTGAAGGAGGAGAAAACAAGAACTGGCCCTGGGCACTAGACAGAAGCGTAGATCCTCTCCAGAAACTCCAAGATCTGGATCTACATGTACAAGAGGTAGAGAGCTAGCCAGGGACTGGCACAGTGATTGTTATAGCCTTGCCTCTTTCTCCTGTGAATAAATAGGCTGGCAGAAATGACTTTTACCCTTGGGCACAAGCCAGGGAACTGTTCCAGAGAGAGTTTGTTATTGGCCTCAGGGGTGAATTTATTGAGTCCAGAGAGAGCGAGATAGAGAGAGAGAGGAGAGAAGCACAGTGGAATTTGAGGTTAACAGATTCAAATAGTGTATGCAAAAAAAGACTCCCCTATCTTCCTCCACATCAAAAATTCCCGCAAATTATATATCTTCTTTAATTTGTAAAATGTTGTTGGAGGGGAGTTTCCAATTGCCTACCTAGTAGTTCTTTATTCATGTAACCTGTTGACAAATCTGTCACTAGACCCAGTCCAATAAACTAAAACCACCAATTAGTGTCTCCCATTCAAAAATGTGGTTCATTAACTGGGGAGTGGGGGGAATCTATCTGTCTATCTATCTTTGATATCTCTACTGTCTCTGTCTCATCATCGTCTACATACAGAGAAAACTCATGCAAGCCAATTTACTAACCAACATAGTATTTAATCCAAAGTACCACTGACTCCATGTGTAGTGGGTAGATTAGAAAAGAAAAATTCACAAGTTATAATCATGAAAGCAACTTTATTTTCATCTTCCACTGTCCTTTTTGTCCTATTGGTCAGGCAGAATAGATTTTCCGGACTCTTTCATAAAAACTCATGATTCTTCCATTCATTCTCCAGTGACAGAAAAGTGTTTTGGTTGCTATAAAGAGTCTGGATTCATGCCCTAAAGTTTCTAGTTTATTTTATTAATTGACTCTTTAATATTTGTTCAAAGATAAGACTTCCCAGATCCCTCAGTGTCTATGAGTGGGCTGCCTACTTTAAAGAAGGGGGTTATTTTAATTCCTTTCTCTCTCTCACTTCTTTCTCATCTGATAAACTTTTTAATCTCACCCTTCAAAAGTTTTAGATGAAATATAGTGGTAAATATCACTTAGCTCATAATATTGATGTGAGAAATGAACTTATAAACCATATTTAGAATCTAGACTCTAATGATTGTAAACTATGCTTATATTATATACCACTAAAATAGGAAAAATAAATTTTGCTGCTTAAACTATGACACAACACTTTTAAAATCTTTTCTACTTTTCAATTATAGAAAGAATTCCCTTATGTTTATTTATACTTAGGTACTTTTTGACCATTCTAATATATATATATATATATGTAAGCTCTAAGTGAAATACATTTATTAATACCATGCTTATTTAACTTTTATGCAGAGTACATCATGAGAAATGCTGGGCTGGAAGAAGCACGAGCTGGAATAAAGGTTGCCGGGAGAAATATCAATAATTTCAGATATGCAGATGACATAACCCTTATGGCAGAAAGTTAAGAGGAGCTAAAAAGCCTCTTGATGAAAGTGAAAGAGGAGAGTGAAAAAGTTAGCTTAAAGCTCAACATTCAGAAAATGAAGATCATGGCATCCAGTCCCATCACTTCATGGGAAATAAATGGGGAAATAGTGGAAGGAAATAGTGTCAGACTTTATTTTTTTGGGCTCCAAAATCACTGCAGATGGTGATTGCAGCCATGAAATTAAAAGACGCTTATTCCTTGGAAGAAAAGTTATGCCCAACCTAGATAGTATATTCAAAAGCAGAGAAATTACTTTGCTGACTATGGTCTGTCTAGTCAAGGCTATGGTTTTTCCTGTGGTCATGTATGGATGTGAGAGTTGGACTGTGAAGAAGGCTGAGCGCCGAAGAACTGATGCTTTTGAACTGTGTTGTTGGAGAAGACTCTTGAGAGTCCCTTGGACTGCAAGGAGATCCAACCAGTCCATTCTGAAGGAGATCAACCCTGGGATTTCTTTGGAAGGAATGATGCTAAAGCTGAAACTCCAGTACTTTGGCCACCTCATGCGAAGAGTTGACTCACTGGAAAAGACTCTGATGCTGGGAGGAATTGGGGGCAGGAGGAGAAGGGGACAACAGAGGATGAGATGACTGGATGACATCATGGACTTGATGGACGTGAGTCTGAGTGAACTCCAGGAGTTGGTGATGGACAGGGAAGCCTGGCATGCTGCAATTCATGGGGTTGCAAAGAGTTGGACACGACTGAGCAACTGAGATAAACTGAAAGCTTCTCTTCTAGTCTAACAGGACTGAGTCGCTTTTGACTCAGTGTCATTGATATCTGTGTTTTTCTACACCCTTTCCTTTCTGTGCCATAGATGTCACTAGTGATATAGCACTTCTCAAAAGAATGTTCTGTTACGTTTATGGTATTTATCCTTCTTAAAAGTTTCAATGATGGTTTCTTCTTAATCTTACAAGTTATCAACAAAAGGGTTTTAGACAACAATCAGAATTCACATATTTTTTTTTCTCAAAAGATCCTTACATATTTTATTGGTCTATTGGTTAAAATATTTAGAGGGGCAGTTGTCTAGTTATTCCATTCAGTTATGCCATAGAAGTAACCAAATAAAGTTATGACAGACAATGACAGCTGCAGTAAAGGCTAATTAAGAGTGAGCCATAGAACTCTATTGACTGTCAGATACATCTGGATTTCAGAAGTGTTACAATATGAGAATGTAGACATCTTGAAATTGATGCAATATAATGTACACACTCTTGTATATGTGTGTGCATGTATGAATCATGTCTAGCCATAGTTAAACCTTCTATATGTATCAACTACAATTCCTGCGATTATTATTTCAATTTGAATGATACTCTAGAAGAATGGTTTTGTGTGCTCTGGAACAGATGTGTATTTAAAACTAACTTTTTCTATTCCAGGAAATCGTGAAGGGATTTTGAAGCTTCTTAGAAAAATGTGACTCTACTCGGTGATATGATTGATGCGTTTCTCTCTAGCTGCCAACTGTTCACTTTTTGTCACTCCTACACAGATATTCTTTCTTGTAGGCCAACAGCACCCTCCCATTCTTGGGAAGCATTTAAAACTTCCTTCCCTTATATATAGAGTACCTTTGGTTCATGAGAAACATTTGGGAATCCTGTAACCAACCTAATCAGAAATCAGACTGATCTTAAGGGAGTATCTACTCTCCATTTTACCCCTTTGCAAAGCAGCTGGCCAATACAACATTCTGCATTTATGTTTTCAGAATACAAGTCATACCCAGTTCGGTTCAGTTAGTTCAGTCACTCAGTCATGTGTGACTCTTTGAGACTCATGGACTGCCAGGCTTCCTTATCCATCACCAATTTTTGGAGCTTGCTCAAACTCATGTCCATTGAGTTGGTAAAACAATCCAACCATTTCACCCTCTGTTGTCCCCTTCTCCTCCTGCCTTCAATCTTTCTCAGCATCAGGGTCTTTTCAAATGTCAGGTAGGAGAAATATCAATAACATCAGATATGCAGATGACACCACCCTTACAGCAGAAAGTAAAGAGGAGCCAAAGTATTGCAACTTCAGCTTCAGCATCAGGCCTTCTAAGTGAATATTCAGGACTGATTTTATTTAAGATTGACTGGCTTGACTCCTTTCTGTCCAAGAAACTCTTAAGAGTCTTCTTCAACACCACAGTTCAAAAGCATCAGTTCTTTGGCACTCAGATTTCTTTATGGTCCAACTCTCACATTGATACATGTCTACTGGATAACCCATGGCTTTGACTATATGGACCTTTGTCAGCAAAGTAATATCCGTGCCTATTAATATGCTGTTTAAGTTTGTCATATCTTTTCTTCCAATGAGCAACTGGCTTTTAAGTTCATGGTTGCAGTCACTCTCTGTAGTGATTTTGAAGCTCAAGAAAATAAAGATTCTCACTGTTTCCATTGTTTCCCCATCTATTTATCATGAAGTGATGGAACCAGATGTCGTGATCTTCATTTTTTGAATGTCGAATTTTAAGCCAGCTTCTTATCTTTCCTCTTTAACTTTCATTAAAAGACCCTTTAGCTCCTCTTTGCTTTCTGCTGTAAGGGTGGTGTCATCTGTATATCTGATGTTATTGATATTTCTCCCACCAATCTTGATTCCAGCTTTTGCTTCATCCAGCCCAGCATTCCACATGGTGGACTCTGCATATAATTTAAATAAGCAGGGTGACAATCAACAGCCTTGAGGTACCCCTTTCCCAATTTGGAACCAGTCTGTTCCATGTCTGGTTCTAACTATTGCTTCTTGAGTTACATGTAGATTTCTCAGGAGGCAGGTGAGGTGGTCTAGTAGTCCCCATTCTAAGAATTCTCCACAGTTTTGTGAACCACACAATCAAAGGCTTTGGCATAGTCCATAAAACAGAGGTAGATGTTTTTCTGGAATTCTCTTGCTTTTTTTAGATCCCACAGATTTTGGTAGTTTGATCTCTGGTTCCTCTGTCTTTCCTAAATCCAGCTTGAACATCTAGAAGTTCTTGGTTCATGTACTGTCGAAGCCTAGCTTGGAGAAATTTGAGCTTTACTTTGCTAGTGTGTGAAATGAGTGCAGCTGTGTGGTAGTTTGAAAATTCTTTGACATTGCCTTTCTTTGAGATTGCAAAGAAGACTGATCTCTTCCAGTCCCATGGCCACTGCTGAGTTTTCCAAATTTGCTGGCATATTGAGTGCAGCACTTTCACAGCATCATCTTTTAAGATTTGAAATTGCTCAGCTGGAATTCCACCTCCTCCACTAGCTTTTTTTGTAGTGATGCTTCCTAAGGCCCACTTGACTTCACACTCCAATATGCCTGCCTCTAGGTGAGTGATCTCACCACTGTGGTTTTCTGGGCCATTAAAATCTTTTTTGTATAGTTCTTCTGTATATTCTTGCCACCTTTTCTTAATATCTTCTGCTTCTGTTAAGCCTGTACCATTTCTGCCCTTTATTGTGCCCATCTTTGCCTGAAATGTTCCCTTGGTATCTCTAATTTTCTTGAAGGGAATCTCTTGTTTTCCCCATTTTATTGTTTTTCTCTATTTCTTTTCATTATTCACTTTAAAAACTTTCTTGTCTCTCCTTGGTATTCTTGGAACTCTTCATTCAGATGGGTATGTTTTTCCTTTTCTTCTTTGCCTTTTGCTTTCATTATTTTCTGAGCTATATTTAAGGCCTCCTCCAACAATCATTTTGCTTTCTGCATTTGTTTTTCCTGGAGATGATTTTGATCGTCGCCTCCTGGAACAATGTTATGAACTTCTGTCCATAGTTTGCCACATTAGCATGTCTCAAATAAGTGTGCAGTGTAAAAGTGCAGTGTATGTCACAAAATTGTCTATAGTGCCTATCTAATTATTTATGTCCTTTTGATCATTAAAATACATCTTGACTCTGTCAAGTAAATCATATCTCAAATGTACAGTTCCTTCTCCTAGAGGAATGATAATTTATTTTTGGATATACTTGTGACCAAAAATTTTTTTCTATTAATACTTAATTTTTTTTTAATAGATGAGAATGATTAGTCAAAGGGGAGAAATTTTCAGAAAGGAAAATGCTGGAAATATTTGTAAACTTTTGGAAAAAATTTTCTCTCCCTCCTTTTACATTAGTATAAAGTATAAAACCTTCATGTACTAAACTTGCAGCTTCTGTGGGTCTAAGTATGGAGCTATACTTAGAAAAAGATGAATCCCCGACAATATAAAATTATTTGGCTTGTCCTGAAAATAATAAATCTCCCAGCTCCCCACTTCCAAACAGATTATTTTGAGGTATTGCTAATTTACACAGTGGATAGTGCATCAAGCAAGAGAGACATGTGCTTGCTTTCAAGATATATTCTTAAGGAGTTTAAGTGGTATTTGTTATGTGTCTTCCTGAGTGACTTGGAGGAGTGGTTTTTCTTTGGAGTTAGCCCAGGGTTCGTGTGAGACCAAGATGTGAGAAGATGATATAATCTTGTTCTTCTGGCAATCAAATAAGTTGGTTTTCAAATTAGGGTCACATCAGGTCACTTCAGGAAACAGGAGTGGTGAGTGATCTCAGCACCTAGTAGCTACCACTAATACCACATTTGGGAGATTTTGCTGTGGCAGCTGAATCAACAGCTGGGACTCTAAAATCCCTAAATGGCACATAGGATTTAGTTTTTCTCACCCACAAAATTATGGTCCTATATTTACCATCTGTGTGTCACTTTATATTTATGAAATTATAAAAATAAGGATTTGTTGAGAAAGAAATATTTTTGAAAATAATTTAAAAGCATAATTCTTGATAAGACATGGTCCGTTAGATATAACAATAAGTCATTAACAAACAGTTGCTATTAGCTAATAATTTTTGAAAGAAATCATCAATTAAAAAAAATGACGAGTTGTTGAAAAGACTATGTCCTTTTCCAGTAACAGCAAAAAGACTTCAAAATTACTGCAGAGCTCATCCAATTCTTTATTCTTTTTAACTATATCAATGTCAGTGTACAATGGAAAGAACAATGAAAGCTAACCTTGTACCACCCTTGGATGTCTTTTGTTTTTTGCCTTGTATTCAAAGGGCATGTACTTTTTGCTAGAGGGTTTGAATTGAAGGAACTGACTGCCAAAATGCAGGTCACTTTGTCAGGTGGAGGACAGTTTGAGAACAAAGAAACATGATTCTACCAGGCTAATATACACAGGTGAGATGCAAATCTCCTACCAGTTGTTCCCATTTGTGTCATTAGCCCTCCTGTCCATAAATAAACACACTCTCTGTGAAAAAGCTTCTAGGTACTATGCCATGCCTTCTGAGCTCTATCAACCTGCAAACAAGGAAAGAGTGATCAGAGAGAAAGTGTTCCCCAAATAGGCTGTCACTATAGACTGAGGCACTGTGCTGATCTTGGAAACAGAGGGCATGACTTCTAGGTGCTTCTATGGAGAAATGTGTCAGTTTTCATATATGCTCTTCTCTTAATAAGGAATCAGTGAGTGTTGGTACATCTCTGCAGTACAGTCATCTTGTGTTCACTATTCATAGTATTTCATAGCTATGAGGAAACTTACAGATTCACCTCTCACAGAGGAGAAATATTTTCACATTTGCCTTTTCCAGGAACTTATTTTTCTTATTGCAGATGACTGACTTCAAGTGAGAGTGGATTTTTTTTTTTTTTTTTTGCATTTGGGGAATTATCAATTGAAACATACTGTTTAGTGCAGGGAAGAGAAAAACTAGGTAGAATTCTACTTGAAATATTCAGCTACTCTTTCTACAGATTTTTAGAAATAACAGCTTTTACAAAGACACATTTTCATTGTTTCAAAATAGATTTAAGTTTTTAATCTGATGTTAAAATTTATTAATAATCAGAGAAAATTTATTAATTTAATTTATTAATTAATTTATAAATTTATTAATAATCAGGTTTTGTTTTTCATGAAAGATTTCCAGTGTTGGTAATTCCTTAAGTGTATGGTCTTAGTTTAACATAATTGCCCTGAACTAAAAATAAAGAACTATGTATCTGTAGGGTTTAAAATAAGGGCAGCCTTCCAAGTAAACTGTAAACAAATTGACTATCTTAAGATTTTCATTTTATCTAAAAACTCATTATTTGCCAGTAAGGTTAATAATTTTCTTTGTGGCTAGAAAAGCATAGTTCTTAATGGCTCAGTGTCCTTAACCTTCTTGATCTAGACAAGTAAATGCAAGCCCAAGCCTCATGAAGAATGATTGATCTAGTTACATGAGCATAATTGTTCCATTAGGAAGAATCAGTTTGTTACAGCTTTAGGGGAATACATATACATTCCTTTACTCTTACAATATCAACTTGCTTCTATAAGATGCTCCTTTATCCCTTGAAAACCTCAATAAAGCAGCCTTATCTACAAAGAGAAGTCTGCCTTGGCAGTATTTATAAAATATAAATACTAGCAGCTAGATGTAGCTAGACATGGAGACAATCAAGTGAGGGGAAATTAATTGGCACCTATTTAATACTCTATGATGTGTGAAAACTATTCCAAGAAATTGTTTCTTTTTCCTTTTTTAAATTTCCTCTCAAAACAGAGGAACCAGTACTTTTAGTAAAAATTTACATCCGATTTTTAAAATAGAGTTAAGAAGATTTAAAGGTATATTAAGACTTTTGAGAGAGAGAGAGCTTCATTCTAATTTATATTTTATAAATATTGCCAAGGCAGACTTCTCTTTGTAGATAAGGTTGTTTTACTGAGGTTTACAAGGGATAAAGGAGCATCTTTATAGAAGCAAGTTGATATTGTAAGAGTAAAGAATTTATATGTATATAAAACTGTTATTCTGTGGGCATTATGATATACCACTAATAGATTTACAAGGTTATAGGACTTAATAACAATACATTGAATTTTGCAGTTTTTGCAGGGATATGCATTTTCACAGAGACATTGCAATTTAGCCACTTCTATGCAATTCCAGTTACTCATGTGGAAACCAAATTTCAAGGTCATCTTGATTGTGGTAACCAAACCCAGGCTTGATTCTAGGCCTTTTGGACCTAGAGGATATCTAGGTAATCTTATTATTTTATATTTAATGAAATAAAATTTTTGAGATTGTTCAAGATCATAGCTTAAGTTTACTCATATTAAGGGAAGTTTTCCTGAATCATTTAAGAATTTATGAATGTATTTTATTATAAAGAACTTAAACTATTGTATTCAAAATTTATTGGGTTGGCCAAAAAGTTAATTTGAGATTTTCCACAAGATTCTTGGCCAGTCCAGTGAAATAGGAAGTCATCTTACTTCTCAGTCTACAACTTTTGTCAGATCACTGTGAAACATTTCAAACACAGCCATATAGATTTAACCACAAAGGAACATATCTAAATACATCATGTAGCCTCTCTCCCACACAATGTATGATTCATTTGTTTATAAAATTAATAATATTTTTATGTTTTTTTTCTGTAACTTGGTTTTTAACCTTAATACATGCAGAGCAATTCTTATATTTAGAATAGCTATATTATTCTTTAAAATTACTACAAATATTACATAATATTCTAAGAGAACACACTAGTTATAGCAAACACCCTCTTCCACAACATGACTCTACACATGGATATCACCAGATGGTCAAACCAAAATCAGATTGATTATACTCTTTGCACCCAAAGATGGAGAAGCTCAATACAGTGAGCAAAAATAAGATGGGGAGCTGACTGTGGCTCAGACCATAAACTCCTTATTGTCAAATTCAGACTTCAGTTGGAGAAGTAGGGAAAACCACTAGGCAATTCAGGTACGACCTAAATCAAACTCCTTACGATTATACAGTGGAAGTGATATATTCAAGGGATTATATCTGATAGAGTGCCTAAAGAGCTAAGAATGGAGGTTTGTGACATTGTACAGGAGGCAGTGATCAAGACCATCCCCAAGAAAAAAATGCAAAAAGTTAAACTGGTTGTCTGGGGAGGCCTTACAAATAGCTGAGAAAAGAGAAGTGAAAGTCAGAGGAAGAAAGGAAATATATAGCCATCTGAATGCAGACTTCCAAAGAATAGCAAGGAGAGATAAAAAAAAAAAAAGTCTTCCTCAGTGATCCATGCATAGAAATAGAGGGAAAAAAAACACAATGGGAAAGATGAGTGATCTCTTCAAGAAAATTAGAGATACCAAGGGAATATTTCATGGAAAGATGGGCACAATAATAGACAGAAATGGCATGGACCTAGAAGAAGCAGAAGATATTAAAAACAGGTGACAAGAATACACAGAGAACCATCCAAAAAAGATCTTCATGATCCAGATAACCATGATGGTGTGATCACTTACCTAGAACCAGACATCTTGGAAAGGGAAGTCAAGTGGCCTTAGGAAGTATCACTAAAAACAAAGTTAGTGGAGGTGGTGGAATTCCAGTTGAGCTATTACAAGTGGTAAAAGATGATGCTGATTAAGTGTTGCACTCAATATGCTTACAAATTTGGAAAACTCAGAAGTGCCAATGGGACTGGAAAAGGTCAGTTTTCTTTCCAATCCCAAAGAAAGGCAATGCCAAAAATGTTCAAATTCCCACACAATTACACTCATCTCACACACTAGCAAAGTAATGCTCAAATTTCTCCAAGCTAGCCTTAAGTAATACATGAATTGAGAATTTCCAGATGTTCAAGCTGTATTTAGAAAAGGCAGAGGAACCAGAGATCAAGTTGCCAACATCTGTTGGATCATAGAAGAAGGAAGAGATTTCCAGAAAAACATCTACTTCTGCTTTACTGTTTATGCAGAAGTCTTTGACTGTATGGATCACAACAAACTGTGAAAAATTCTTAAAGAGATGGGAATACCAAACCACCTTATCTGCCTCCTGAGAAACCTATATGCAGGTTAAGAAGCAATAGTTAGAACTGTACACAGAACCACAGACTAGTTCCAAATTGGGAAAGGAGTGCTTCAAGGCTGTATATTTCCACACTGCTTATTTAACTTATATGCAGAGTACATCATGCAAAATGCCAGGCTGAATGAAGCACAAGCTGGAATCAAGATTGCCGGGAGAAATATCAATAACCTCAGATATGCAGATAACATCAACCTTATGGTAGGCAGCAAAGAAGAACTAAAGAGCCTGTTGATGAAAGTGAAAGAGGAGAGTGAAGAACCTAACTTAAAACTCAACATTCAAAAAATGAAGATCATGGCATCTGGTCCCATCACTTCATGGCAAATAGATGGGGAAACAATGGAAACAGTGAAAGACTTTATTTTCTTGGGCCCCCAAATCACTGCAGATTGTGACTGCAGCCTTGAAATTAGAAGACATTTGCTCCTTGGAAGAAAAGCTATCACCAACCTAAGCAGCCTTTTAAAAAGCAGAGATATTACTTTGCTGACAAAGGTCTGTCTCTCAAAGCTATGGTTTGTCCAGTAGTTGTGTATGGTTGTGGGAGTATGACTATAAAGAAAGCTGAAATTAAAAGATGCTTACTCCTTGGAAGAAAAGTTATGACCAACCTAGATAGCACATTCAAAAGCAGAGACATTACTTTGCCAACAAAGGTCTGTCTAGTCAAGGCTATGGTGTTTCCTGTGGTCATGTATGGATGTGAGAGTTGGACTGTGAAGAAGGCTGAGCGCTGAAGAACTGATGCTTTTGAAGTGTGATGTTGGAGAAGACTCTTGAGAGTCCCTTGGACTATAAAGAGATCCAACCAGTCCATTCTGAAGGAGATCAACCCTGGGATTTCTTTGGAAGGAATGATGTTGAAGCTGAAACTTCAATACTTTGCTCACCTGTTGCGAAGAACTGACACATTGGAAAAGATTGTTATGCTGAGAAAGATTGAAGGCCGAAAAAGAAGAGGACGACAGAAAAGGAAATGTTTGGATGGCATTGCTGACTCAATGGATGTGAGTTTGAGCAACCTCCAGGAATTGGTGATAGACAGGAAGCCTGGCATGTTGTACTCCATGGGGTCACAAAGAGTTGGACATGATTGAGACTGAATTGACTACATAGTAGTTGCATGTGTCCTAAGTTGCTTCAGTTGTGTCCAGCTATTTGTACCCTATGGACTGAAGTCTGCCAGGCTCCTCTGTCCAAGGGATTCTCCAGGCAGGAATACTGGAGGGGGTTGCCATGCTCTCCTTTGGGCATTATTGCTGACTCATGGATCAAACCTGCATCTCTTATGTCTCCTGCATTGGCAGGTGAGTTCTTTAGCACTAGGGCCACTTGGGAAGCCCCTACATAATAGATAAAACCACTTATTTATGTGATCTCTAAAGTACGTGTTAAATAAACTCTACATTTCCTACTAGTTTCAAAGGTTAACTCAGCAATGTATTAATTTCTTTAGCATAGGTAACATGAAGTATATAATCCTGTGATTGGGTCTGAGTCTTTTAGTGAGCCTGCACCTCTGGACTGTATACTCGACAAGGGTGTCTCAGTGCCCCTCCCCCCTGCCCAGCCCTGCCCCGTTAGGTGGCATAGCATGGCTAGAGTGGACTGGAGTTGAATATTTTCTTTCTCCAGTTTTGTAATATAAATTTCCCTTACCCAGGTCAGTTAGGCTCTGATAATACCTAGCAGGTTAGGATTTGTTAACTAGTTTCCCCTGAATGGCAGCCTTGTGAAGGAAGACAGAGTGCTCTGGTGTATTTCACAATGGCTCCTTTTCCCCTCCCTTTGCAGGATGTTTAAGGGTATTTTCCTAAAATATATGCTGTGGGAATCTGGTCAAGCTCACAGTCTCACGGAGCCCTCATCTTAGAGGATTTCCTTGGGTCTTTTAGGGGTCAGAGTTGCACCAAATTCAAGCAATTGGTCAACTACACTTTAGGTTTTCCTCCCAGGGCTCTGCTTCTGGCTACATGTGTCTTTTGCTCCAGGAAGAAACCATTCCCTGTATTCACCTGTCTCTCCATTTTTGGAAGGGGAGTGGTGGTGCTGCAGATTGTCCTTTCTTAAGAATCCTTGAAGAGCTGTTGATTTTTTTGAGTCTGTTCAGCTTTTTATTTGTTGATAGGGTGGTGTGGCATCTTATGAACAGTATGTTTTCTTTTATATCTGATTGTTATTTATAGGAAGATATTGATTTTCACCTGATTAGTATATGGAAAATTTGATAATTGTAAATTTAACACTGCTTCAGTTTATATTTCTATTCTTAAGATGGAAAATTATATCTGTAAAAATAATAATTCTCATTTTCTTTTAAGTATGCTTATATATTTTTGTTTGTTAAAAAGCCAATTTGGTTTTATTAGTATCTTCTGTTGTTTATTCTAGTTTGCTTGCTTTTTTGTTTTATAGTTTAAGAATTTGTGCTTTAAGATTTGTTAATTTCCTTCTGTGTCTTTGAATTCCTTTTCTTGTATATCTGAAAACATTTCAACTTGGGGGACTGTTTTGATTGAATTCAAAGTTAAAAGAAAATATGTTCCAGGATTCAATATTATTGATGAAAGGATAGCAATATGACTCTGATTCTTTGTAAGTATCCTAGGTTAAAAGAAAGAGATAGCAACTCTTCCCACCCCAAAAAAGGCTGCTATGAAATGCAAATGAGGGAAACTCAAATGACCAACAGTTTCATGAAAAGATACTCCCATAACCTAAAATATGCTGTTGTACTCTCAGACTGGAGAAAAAAAAGATAATTTTCAAATAATGGAAGATATTTAGATAGAAATCTTGTGCACTGTGTTGAAAAGACAAACTGGTTCAACCACATTGACAAGATATCTTTTATCACTTGATGAAATTATGTGTGCCCTCACCAAAATCCAGCAATCCAGCTCCTAAGTGTATGTCTCAGAGAAATTCTATAAAGCATGTAAGGAGACATTGATGATGATTTGTAGTAGCAGAGAGTTAGAAGCAATTGTCTTTCACTGGGAGAGTGCATGTGTGTGATGTGGTGGTTACACTCTAAAATATATCATGAAGCAGCTAGACGCAATGACTAGATATACAAATACAAATAAAATCTAATAGCCTTTTGGGAGAGTGTTGCATTAAAAAAAAAGAAAGAAAGAAAGGAAAACATAAGGCTTCTAACAAAAAGTCATATATATGTTTTAAACATTTAAATTAAGAACATAAAACTTTATATGCTCCTATTAATATGGAAAAGTAAAAGGCCAAGAATAATCAAGATGTTTCTGAAGGACGAAATTAAGAATAGAAGACTAGTACTATAAAATATGTTGAGGGCTTATTTTGAAGCTTCAGCCATTAAAAGAGGTGCTCTTGTAAGGAACAGAATAGAAGACTGGGAACAAAGTAGAAGAGTGAAATTGTATTTCAATTTATGACAGAAGTGAGATCAGTAAATGAAGACTGGAAGGACATTTAATTAGTGAATTATAAAAATGCTTATTGATATGGAAATATCAGCATGGTGAAGTAAAAACTATGTACCCAGCAAAAAGGGAAAAATAGAATATTCATGAATAATCTTAATTATTGCTAAAATTATATGCTAAATAGTCAGACATTTAAGTTCTTGTGTATTTTTAAATTTTGGAATAGCTTGAGATA
>SJYC01101281.1:0-35856 GCA_006408675.1 Madoqua kirkii
GTAACTTAAAATACAAAATTAATTAACATATATGATGGGTATAGGATTATATTATATTTTAAGTGTATTTTCTTATTTAAATTACATTTTCTTGGAACACAATAGCTAAAAAAGGAAAAAATACATGATATTGTAATCCTTATCAAAAAAATTTTAGGTAAGAATTATCATATCATTTTTTCTTTAGCATAGCTAAAATATACCCTCTGAAGTTCTATTCCTTTTGGAGTAATGTAAAAGCCACATGGGTCCAAAGACAACTTCTTTTCAATAGATGGGGTTGAGGTGGGTATAATGTATTAGGGCTTCGCTGATAGCTCAGTTGGTAAAGAATCCACCTGCAATGCAGGAGGTCCTGGTTCAATTCCTGGGTTGGGAAGATCCGCTGGAGAAGGGATAGGCTACCCACCCCAGTATTCTTGGGCTTCCCTGTGGCTCAGCTGGTAAAGAATCCACTTGCAAAGTGGGAGACCTGGGTTTGGTACCTGGATTGGGAGGATCCCCTGGAGGAGGGAAAGGCTACCCACTCCAGTATTCTGGCCTGGAGAATCCCATGGATTATATATATAGTCTATGGGGTCGCAATGAGTTGGACATGACTGAGTGACCTTCATTTTCATTTTCATAATGTATTAACTTATTTCCTATGGGCAAACACATCTGAAGGGGTGTCCAGAATAGAATCCACTAATGTTTAAACTGTACCTGAGGTTGCTTGTGTCTAAAGTGGAGAAAAGGAGAAGGGTAAGATTTTTATCATTATAATTCTTTCTCTTCTTCATTCTATTTCTTCTTCGTTCATGTCTTCCTCACTCACTTATTCACCTGTGTACACTCCTGATCATGTGCAGTCCAAGACTGATGGCTAGGTTCATTTCTAGATTTGCTACTGAATTGAATCAGTTTCTCTGCTACTGAATGAACAAACTGCAGGAAACTATTTAGGCATGTGGGAAATAATGATTTTGTTTTTAAAGATTTTACTGAGAAAGAGTGTTAGCTCTGAATTTTGTTAGCTCTGCATTTTTGTTCTTGTTCAGTTGCCTGGTCATGTCCAACTCTTTGTGACTCCATGAAAAGCAGCATGGAGACTCCCTGTCTCTCACCATCTCCTGAAGTTTGCACAAGTTCATGTTCATTGCATCGATGATGCCATCCAGCCATCTCATCCTCTGATGCCCTGTTCTCCTTCTGCCATCAAACTTTCCCTGAATTAGAGGATGTTTTAGAAGTTGAAATTAATAGGTGAATGCATAATTAAAGTTACTTAATTTGAGAGCAATATAACCTTCAAGGTTTTTTTCTAGCCATGAAATATTTAATTGGTAAAATACATTAGAATGAAAATGTCTCAGATCCGTTTACTCTTTATTTTTAAGATTTTTTTTAGTACTTTTGGCTGTGCTGGATCTGCATTGCTGTGTGTGCTTTTCTCTAGTTGTGTGAGCAGGGGCTACTCTCTCGTTGCAGTGTGTGGGCTTCTCACTATAGTGGCTTTTCTGGTTGCAGAGTATGGGCTCTGGGCACAAAGGGCTTCAGAAGTTGTGGCTCTGGAGCTCTAGAGCACAGGCTGGATAGCTGTGGTGCATGGGCTTACTTGCTTTTTGGTTATGTGGGATTCCCCCACATCAGGGATCCAACCGAAGTCTCCTGCATTGGCAGGTGGGCCTTTTACCACCACATCATCAGGGAAGCCCCATTTACTGTTTTAAAACATGTTAATATGTATTAGCAACAAATATAGGTGTTATGTATGAAATTACTAACCTAATGGTATTGTCAGCCAAATATCCTAGAATTATTCAATAGTCACCTGATTTTTCCCTCTCATGCACAGTGTACAAATAGTTGCTATTTCACCTGACTATGATATGTCCAGACTTATCAGTTTACCCTACTTCTGGCAATCTTCAGAGAATGTGTATATATCTGTTCTATTCCCTGTTTGCATACAAGCAGCCACCTGGCTCTAGAATCTAACTCTCCACTCTGCTCAGTTTACCATGTGCTCTGTAGTTTGCCATCTCACCCTTTGTCTTAAGACTAACTTCTCTCAGGTGACTATTATTGATCCAAAATGCTTCATTTTATATTTGGGTAGGTAGCTGCCTTTTCGGCTCCTCCCAGGAATCACTGAGAACAGGTTGCAATGTTTAACACTTTACTGAAGACCCGGGAACAATGGAAGAAAAATTTAATATGAAGAACTTTTAAAAAGGTGTTTTCTAAAACCATGGTCAGTAGAAGCCAGGATCAGTTCAGTTTCTCTTACACCTATCACAAGCACATATAGAAAGATGCCGGGTCAGTGATGTTTTTGTAAATTCCTTAATGGAGTAAATGTTTGTAAAACTCACATATTCAAATATATTCACAGAGTTTTTGAATTAGGAGTCTCTTGACCACACGCTAGTAAAGTAATGCTCAAAATTCTCCAAGCCAGGCTTCAGTAATACGTGAACCGTGAACTTCCAGATGTTCAAGCTGGTTTTGGAAAGGCAGAGGAACCAGAGATCAAACTGCCAATATCTGCTGGATCATGGAAAAAGCAAGAGAGTTCTAGAAACACATCTATTTCTGCTTTATTGACTATGCCAAAGCCTTTGACTCTGGATCACAATAAACTGTGGAAAATTCTGAAACAGATGGGAATACCAGACTACCTGACCTGCCTCTTGAGAAACCTATATGCAGGTCAGGAAGCAACAGTTAGAACTGGACATGGAACAATGTGTCACCCTGCTTATTTAAATTCTATGCAGAGTACATCATGAGACATGCTGGTCTGGAAGAACCACAAGCTAGAATCAAGATTGTCGAGAGAAATATCAATAACCTCTGATATGCAGATGACACCACCTTTATGGCAGAAAGTGAAGAGGAACTAAAAAGCCTCTTGATGAAAGTGAAAAAAGAGAGTGAAAAAGTTGGCTTAAAGCTCAACATTCAGAAAACGAAGATCATGGCATCTGGTGCCATCACTTCATGGGAAATAGATGGGGAAACAGTGGAAAGAAACAGTGTCAGACTTTATTTTTTTGAATTCCAACATCACTGCAGATGGTGACTGCAGCCATGAAATTAAAAGATGCTTACTCCTTGGAAGAAAAGTTATGACCAACCTAGACAACATATTCAAAAGCAGAGACATTACTTTGCTAACAAATGTTTGTCCAGTCAAGGCTATAGTTTTTCCCGTAGTCATGTATGGATGTGAGAGTTGGACTGTAAGCAAAGCTGAGCGGTGAAGAATTGATGCTTTTGAACTGTGATGTTGGAGAAGACTCTTGAGAGTCCCTTGGACTGCAAGGAGATGCAACCAGTCCATTCTGAAGGAGATCAACCCTGGGATTTCTTTGGAACGAATGATGCTAAAGCTGAAACTCCAGTACTTTGGCCACCTGATGTGAAGAGTTGACTCATTTGAAAAGACTTTGATGCTCAGAGGGATTGGGGCAGGAGGGGAAGGGGACAACCAAGGATGAGATGGCTGGATGGCATAATGGACTCGATGGACGTGAGTCTGAGTGAACTCCGAGAAATGATAATGAACACGGATGCCTGGAATGCTGCGATTCCTGGGGTCACAAAGAGTCGGACATGACTGAGCGACTGCACTGAAATGAACGAACCACTAACCTGTCAACTTGCTTCAGGGTTCAGTTTACGTCCTCTCTGAAAGAATGATTTTGAGAAATTCTCTAATCCAGGCCTATCTCTTGAAAGCTAGCAGTAACTAAGCCATTTTCTGTTCCTCTTTCAAGTAAGAAAATTACTTCTGAAGTAGTGATTGCGATAATGTATTCATTATTCTAATATCTGCCATTGTTGTTGTTTGATTGCTAAGTCGTGTCCAACTCTTCTGTGACCCCACCAGGCTCCTCTGCCCATGGGATTTTTCAGGCAAGGATATTGGAGTGGGTTGCCATTTCCTTCTCCAGGGGAATTTTCCCAACAGGGACTGAACCTGCGGCTCCTGCCACATCTTTTACATTGCAGGCAGATTCTTTACTGCTGAGCCATGGCAGAAGCCCCCAATAGTGTGATACATTTAAGTATAAAAAAGCACATGTTGTTTTAATTGGTGTGATATCAGTCAGCAACTCCATTTCCTTTTTAAATTTCTTTCCCTTTCCTCTGCCTTAGTGAGTGATAGTCGCTCAGTTGTGTCCAGCTCTTTGCAGCCTCATGGACTACATAGCCTGCCAGGTTCCTGTGTCCATGGAATTCTTCAGGCAAGAATACTGGAGTGGATTGCTTTTTCCTTCTCCAGGGGATCTTACTGACCCAGGGATCTAACATGGGTCTCCTGCATTGCAGGCAGATTCTTTACCATCTGAGCCACCAGGGAAGCCTTTCCTCTTTGCCTATCCCCCATTTAGTTTTTTGACTCAATATCCCTTGAAACTTGGTACTCTCACTGTGAGGCCCTTAACTATTTGTCTCCACATAGTTCCTACCGGTTCCATTTCTCCATGATCCCCTCCTGTCTGGCAACCCTAGCAACTCTCCAAGTTCATCTTTTATCCAAAGAAGGGGAGAAATTACTCAAAAGAAGGGATATTCTGTAATCAAATCGTCTGCAAAATTGCCCTTAGGAAATTTCCCAAGAACTTGTGTCAGGATAAATAAACATGCCAAGGAAATCTGAAGCCTAATGAGCCCAGCTCTCCCAGAATTGGGAATTCATTCTGAGGCTGCCCTGGGTGTACTGGACTGAAGTTAAAGGGAGCAACTGAGCCTGAAGCAGCCATCAACTTAAATTAGCATGATAATAACTGATGCACAGGCACATATGAGCACTGATATGTTAATTGATATTTTCTTTAAAGTAAAACTACTTGTGTTTTCATGATTTCTAACACAGTATTAATATACAGTAAACTGCTAGCAACTTTTCATATTTAGCTATTTCTTTAAGAAGTTTTAAGTGTGTATATACTCAATTTAATAATCTTTGAATTTTCAATAAAAATTGAGTATAAAGATTAGAGAATTACAAAGTTTATCATTAATAATATTTCTTGATTTGCTTTTCACTACTCATTAAAAAAATGTATCATTTACTCATGCAGATTATCAAAGGCATGGTGTTTGGGTCCTTTGGGAGGGTTCAGTTCAGTTAAATCTTTCTTTACAACCCCATGAATTGCAGCGCGCCAGGCCTCTGTGTTCATTATCATTTCTCGGAGTTCACTCAGACTCACGTCCATCGAGTCTGTGATGCCATCCAGCCATCTCATTCTTTGTCGTCCCCTTCTCCTCCTGCCCCCAATCCCTCTCAGCATCAGAGTCTTTTCCAATGAGTCAACTCTTCACATCAGGTGGCCAAAGTACTGGAGTTTCAGCTTTAGCATCATTCTTTCCAAAGAAATCCCAGGGTTGATCTCCTTCAGAATGGACTGGTTGCATCTCCTTACAGTCCAAGGGACTCTCAAGAGTCTTCTCCAACACCATAGTTCAAAAGCATCAGTTCTTCAGCACTCAGTCCAACTCTCATATCCATACATGACCACTGGAAAAAGTATAGCCTTGACTAGACGAACCTTAGTTGGCAAAGTAATGTTTTCTGCTTTTGAATGTGCTATCTAGTTTGGTCATAACTTTTCTTCCAAGGAGTATGCATCTTTTAATTTCATGGCTGCAGTCACCATCTGCAGTGATTTTAGTTTTCCCCAAAGTGAAGTAGAACTCTGGTCAGTGTTAAAGGTAGAAAAGAATTTAATATTATTTTTAAATTGAAGTACAGTTGATTACAGGTTATATTATTATGATTTTTAATATAAATTTATTTATTTTAATTGGAGGTTAATTACAATATTGTATTGGTTTTGCCATACATCAACATGAATCCGCCACAAGAATACACATGTTCCCCATCCTGAATCCCCCTCCCTCCTCCCTCCCCATACCATCCCTCTGGGTTGTCTCAGTGTACATCTCTCAATTTGATATTTTTATAGATCATATTAAATTTAAAGTTTTTATAAAATATTAGTTATATTCCCTGTGCTATATATTGCATCCTTGTATTATCTTTATTTATTTTTGTTTTATTTATTCCTTTTTTGGCCATATGGCTTGTGGGATCTTAATTCTCCAACCAGGAATTGAACCCAGGCCCACAGTAGAGAAAGCACCAAATCCTAATCACTGGACCACTAGAGAATTCCTGTATTTTGTTTATTTTAAACCTTGTAGTTTGTACCCCTTGATCTTTTTGCCCTATCACACTGTTTCCCACACACTAGGAGGCATTGGTTTGATATCTTTATGGATGAATCTGTTTGTGTTTTGTTGCATTCTTTCATTTTCTTTTAGATTCTACATGTAAGTGAAAACATACATATTTGTGTTTGTCTGACTTACTTTGCTAAGTGTAATAATCCTTAGGTCCATCCATGTCATTACAAATAAAAATTTCATTATTTTTTATGGGTGAGTAATATTCCATTGTGTGTGTATCTGTGTGTACGTATGTATGTCACATCTTATTTATCCATTTGTTTATTGATTGATACTTAGGTTTCTTCCATGTCTTGGCTATTGTAAATAATGCTGTCTGAACATTGGGGTTCATGTATTTTTCAAAGTAGTGTTTTCTTTGAAGATAACTTAATTTAGAGACAGCAGTATAAATTAGTTAGCCAAGGCAGCTGGAGAAGGCAATGGCAACCAACTCCAGTACTCTTGCCTGGAAAATACCATGGATGAAGGAGCCTGGTAGACTGCAGTCCATGAGGTTACAAAGAGTTGGGTATGACTGAGTGATTTCACTTTCACTTTTCACTTTCATGCATTGGAGAAGGAAATGGCAACCCCCTCCAGTGTTCTTGCCTGGAGAATCCCAGGGATGGTGTTGCCTGGTGGACTGCCCTCTATGGGGTTGCACAGTCGGACATGACTGAAGTGACTTAGCAGCAGCAGCAGCCAAGGCAGCAGTGGGTATTGAAGAATGATGGGAGGTACATTTGGATTAATATGATTCTCATTTTAAAATCAATATATAAAATTTTCATTGAGGAAGACGGGAAATATTGAGTTCAAAAGCTTTTAGTTTATTAAAGAAATTACAGAAGTTTTACAACTTTTAGGTGTTATCTAACAAAATGCCAACATTATTGTATATTATGCTCTCATAACCAAAGGAATAAAGGAATAAAAATGTATGCCTCTGTCCATTCTAGAGTTGAAATTGTGGTGGGACACCCTATTATTTACATAAAATTCCGTAGTAAAACTTAAAAATGAGAAATTTGGGGAAAATATCCAAACCTCTGAAGTAAAACTCAAGTGACAAGTATTTAGGACACAAATCCCAAGTGCAAAAGTTTTTTTGAAAAAAATGTTCTGAATCATTTTCAAACATTGAATAGCTGTGAATCTCCTTTGTGAAGCTATAATAGAAAAAAAAAGTAATGATAGCAACTGAAAGTTATCATCTACTTAGGATTTAAAAATATTCCTCTATATGTACTGTGTGTGTGTATGTGTGTGTGTGTGTGTGTGTGTGTGTGTGTGTGTACACCAGATCTTGTTTTCGATTTTGTTACTAGTGTAGGAAACATCATAAACCCAAGCATCCTATGACAGCTAGAGAGATACAAACTAGGAGTATATTCTTATTTCAACTTTGTGACAAATATTGTTGCAGGTGCCAAAATAGGTGCAAAATTTTCAAATTATCACCTGTGTTTGTTTACAAGAAGGAAAAGTGTCATGCTGCTTAGTGGAATGTTATAGCATTGTGATGCTAACATCTGCACTCTGCAAGACAAAACCTTAAACTCTTCCATCTGTGATGGTACCATATTTTGTTGAGAAGAATTCATGCCAATTGTACAGCTGTGTGATGGCAGCTAAAAATAAAGAGATTTTGTAGTTCAAGGATTATAATCTATTAAAAATCTTAATTTTAGAAACTAGGGATACATTTTGGTTTCTTTAGATCATGAATTTGTTGAATTTCTAAAAGCAAACCACGGTTGAATCAGTGAAGGATTCACTGTTCATACCTTCAGTCTTAAATTAAACCTATATACCAGAGTGAAAAGAGAACAGGACTGTCATCCTTTCTTCTTAACATGAATGTATTGCAATGACTTATTCTAGATACTCAGGCTGGTTAATTAGCTATCTTAACACTCCTAATGTAATTGACTGCTCACATTGAAAGTATAGCCGTTTACTTGTGTGGCACTGTTCTTGGGAGCTACTGATACTCATAAAAGACAAAGAAATATAGTACATTTAGATGTTGGAAAATCTTATGTATTATGTAATATCCAGTTGTAACAATAAGAGTGAATATTAATTAGGGGCGTATGTGCCCTGGTTGTTTTAATAACCTGGCAGTTTTAGAAACAAAATCACACATCCATTTCACATTGGTATAAAACGTCTATGAATTGCTACAAGGAATAGTCTACAAATTAAAAGATGTTAAGCATGTCTGTCTAGATGGGTAGGAGCGGGAGGAATTTAGAATTTTAAAGTTTATATAAACTGTGTAAGGCTGGCTGCCCATAAGCTGTCTGCTAGTTCCATCACCTTGATTTTGCTTTCTATCTCCTGACGGCTCATTACACTTTATTTAAATTTTTCTTAATGACTACTCAATGTCAATAAAGCTTCCTTTCTCTAAACCCCTCAAGGTTCTCCATAGCTTTGATCATTATCCTCATTCGTTATCCATCTAATTCTCTATTTCACACAACCAACATCACTTCCTCTATTTTACGCTTTGGAGAAGGAAATGGCAACCCATTTCAGTATTCTTGCCTGGAGAATCCCATGGACTGTAGCCTCCCAGGCTCCGCTGTCCATGGGGGTCACAAGAGTCAGATACAATTTAGTGACTAAACCACCACCATGCTTTATTTTCCCTTCAACTGAATGTGCAGAACCAAATATATCTGGCACCTGGATATAGAGTGTGCTATGTATCTTCAGATTTAAATTTCATCAACCAAAACACTTATAAGTTCTGGTTAGATTGACATGCTGTTTATGTTATGATTTGCATATTAAATGTCTTTAAATGCAGTACTTTGAATATGTTGTCATACAACTGTCACATTAAGAATAAAATAATTTTTGCATCTTTATCTTTTTGCCTGGTTCCCATTTTTATTTCCATCACCATTTTACATACATATATATATATATTTACACACACACACACACACACACACACACACACACTCCCCAAATCCTTCAGTGAATTAGATCTGGGGGAGAGTCCCTTATGATGCTACATAGAGGAGAACAGAACTTTGTACCATCAATGAACTGTAATTTGGAGCCTGAATTTATTTCCTATGAGTGTCTTGAACCACTAATTTAGAAAAAAGATAGACTATTTAATGCTAGCAGCTTTCAACTATTTTTGCTTTAGACTTATTGAATATCATTACATTTTCAGTTGCACTGGCTTTATAAATTGATCCCTGTGGAACTATCTTTTCCAGAGGTAGAGTGCCTTCTTTCAAGCCTGGATTAATGCCACTGAATTCACCCTTTGATGTTAATAATTAAAAAAGAATAAATACTTCTTGTGGATTTTTTCTTCAATGTAATTTAAGCTTCATTTCTTTCTCAGTAATATCTATTTGATAAGATTTACATCAATGATGAAGACTAGTTGGAGCCAGTGGTTCATTTTTGAATTGTTGGCAATAATACTAAGTGTGTTTCTGTAGTCTCTCTGGACTCATGAGGCTCTGTACAGAAAATCTATTGATTTTCTCAATGTATATTTGGTTTCATTCAGTCTAGAAGTATATATTGTGCATGAACCATTTTGACTGGTGCTATGTAGGAACCAAAGCAAAAGATGTGTGGTAACTTTCTCAAGTTACTACAATGTATTAGGGAATATAAGCAGTTGCAAATAACTGCATTAAAAATAAAACAAAGAATATGTTCTAAAAATGATAAAGTTCATTGTAGGAGTAGAGACAGGTAAGAGTCAGATACAATTTAGTGACTAAACCACCACCATGCTTTATTTTCCCTTCAACTGAATGTGCAGAACCAAATATATCTGGCACCTGGATATAGAGTGTGCTATGTATCTTCAGATTTAAATTTCATCAACCAAAACACTTATAAGTTCTGGTTAGATTGACATGCTGTTTATGTTATGATTTGCATATTAAATGTCTTTAAATGCAGTACTTTGAATATGTTGTCATACAACTGTCACATTAAGAATAAAATAATTTTTGCATCTTTATCTTTTTGCCTGGTTCCCATTTTTATTTCCATCACCATTTTACATACATATATATATATATTTACACACACACACACACACACACACACACACACACTCCCCAAATCCTTCAGTGAATTAGATCTGGGGGAGAGTCCCTTATGATGCTACATAGAGGAGAACAGAACTTTGTACCATCAATGAACTGTAATTTGGAGCCTGAATTTATTTCCTATGAGTGTCTTGAACCACTAATTTAGAAAAAAGATAGACTATTTAATGCTAGCAGCTTTCAACTATTTTTGCTTTAGACTTATTGAATATCATTACATTTTCAGTTGCACTGGCTTTATAAATTGATCCCTGTGGAACTATCTTTTCCAGAGGTAGAGTGCCTTCTTTCAAGCCTGGATTAATGCCACTGAATTCACCCTTTGATGTTAATAATTAAAAAAGAATAAATACTTCTTGTGGATTTTTTCTTCAATGTAATTTAAGCTTCATTTCTTTCTCAGTAATATCTATTTGATAAGATTTACATCAATGATGAAGACTAGTTGGAGCCAGTGGTTCATTTTTGAATTGTTGGCAATAATACTAAGTGTGTTTCTGTAGTCTCTCTGGACTCATGAGGCTCTGTACAGAAAATCTATTGATTTTCTCAATGTATATTTGGTTTCATTCAGTCTAGAAGTATATATTGTGCATGAACCATTTTGACTGGTGCTATGTAGGAACCAAAGCAAAAGATGTGTGGTAACTTTCTCAAGTTACTACAATGTATTAGGGAATATAAGCAGTTGCAAATAACTGCATTAAAAATAAAACAAAGAATATGTTCTAAAAATGATAAAGTTCATTGTAGGAGTAGAGACAGGATAGTTTTTTATTGTCATTCATTCCAAAGTAATAGTCCATGAGTAGTCCTATCATATTTGAGGTTTTGGTATGGCAGTTCATTTTAAAGTTATCCTCTTCAAATTTTACTAAATAACCATATTCTTACTTTCAAAATATTCTTGGAGAAAAGCTATTTGTAAATTCAGTACCTCTGATTTAAAAGTATACAATTGTTTCTTTTACTTGATTTTAATATAGTGAAAACACTGTAGAATATCTTAGATAGAGTATATAACTCTGAAAAAATCTAATGTGAGTTTTAATCTCACATAAATTATTATAAGTTGATGAAGGTGGAAGCCACTGGTATAAATTATTTCATTCTCATTGAATAATATTATGACTCATTGGTGAAATGCTGGGCCATTTGTCTATTTTCAGAAACCCAATGGTATTGAAACTACTATAGCTACATGAAAATGAAACAAATGTGAAAAGCCTTAGGAGATACACAGTGGTACTAGAAGTTTCATTAAGTAGAGCTCTAGGGCCAGAAATCTTATTTGTGAACTTACCTTCTAGCTGTGTTTACTTAGGAAGCCCATTATTTTTCCTTATAGTATAGATGTTTTGGAATGGCTGTGGGCTGACAGAGAACTGGGAGTGAGAAATCCCATCTTCACAACAACCCACGTCATAACCCCTGCATGAGATCATTAATTGAAGATTTTATTGTGTTAAATAACATAACTTATGATTTGTTTCTTGGGGGAATTTTCCATTGGCCTGAACAACTGAAATTACTTTCAATGGCACTGAGAAAGAATATTTTTTACAATAGTATTTGATACCCTTCCTTAATAGACATGTTTTCAACATGCACATCTCACCTGGACTTTAACACGATCTCTGATAAATGTGATACATTTTCTATACTGTTATGGTGAATTTGCTCTTTAACAAATTCTAGTTTGGGGCATGTTTTAGTTTCATAAGTCTGCTATTACAAAACACCACAAACTGAGTGGCTTTAAGCAACAGTTCATTTTCTCATAGTTCTGGAGGTTTGAGGTATAAAACCAAAGATGTCAGAAGTTTTGCTTTCTCTAGAAACCTCTGTTTTTGGCTTGAGAAGTGGACACCATCTCATGGTGTCCTTGCATGGCCTTTCACTGCTGTCTTGCCTTGTAGGTCTTAATCTCTTCCTCTTATAAGAACACCAGACATATTGGACCTGTGACCTCATTAGTTGTCATTATCTCTTTGAAAGGCCTGTGTCCAAATGTAGGCACGTGGTGGGCTAAGGATTCAACATATGAATTTGAGGAGGACATAGTTCAGTCCATAACAAAGAATTAAGGGGCTTGGATTTGCTGAACAATGAGAAACTCTAAAAAGTACCCTGAGTAACTAAGGAAATAGTATAGGCTATGAAAAGAGGCTTTGTCTAATATTTATGGCTGTTTGTTTTACCCATGAAGAATAGCAACAGTTGTTCAAATTAGGAATCTTTAAACCATTCATTACTCTTCGCTGTACTGCTATTTAGTGAATTTCTTGGGAGAATAAATCTATCTGCGAAAAATCTGTCCATTCCTTCAGCTTTCCTCCAGTCTTGGTGCAGATATGTTAACTTACATCATCACTAGATTAATATGGAAATTTCCTCATTATTATCAATAGTATTGATATTTCTACCATTCTCCCAATTTTAAATCCTTCCAATTCATTCCCAGTTCAACATCCAAAGCAGTTTACCTTGACCACAGAACAGAGTGAAACTCTGTCAATGTCTGTACCCTCATCCTCTGTCTCCTTTGCATCTCTTCTTTTCTTGCTCACCTCTTACATTCTATGTTTCAGCAGACTAAGCTGGCATTTCTTGAGAAAGATCATGTTCCCTCTTGTCTCTGGTACTTTATATGGCACAATATACATACTTTACACATGTGGAAATTTTAGCTTGAAGCCCTTTCTGCCAAGAATCGTGTTCATATTTAAGGTCTTAGTTAAGATAACATTTTCTATAGGGAACCTTTCAAGTGAAAAAAAAAGTGAAAGTGTTAGTTGCTTAGTCATGCCCAACTCTTTGCGACCCTATGGACTGTAGCCCACCAGGTTCCTCTGTCCATAGGATTCACCAGGCAAGAATACTGCAGTGGATAGTCATTCCTTCTCTGAGGGATCTTCCCAACCCAAGGATCGAACCTGGGTCTCCTGCATTGCAGGCAGATCCTTTACCATCAGAGCCAGCAGGGAAGCCCATTGGAAGCCTTTATTGACCCTCGAATCTGGGTCAGATGCTTTTATAAGTTACCACCAGAACCTTTTATTTTTATTTAGTTGATCCCCGCTTCTCTCATAGTATTTCTTTGATTATATTGGAATTACTGTTTTCTTTTTTTCTTTTAAATAGTATTAAAATATAAGCTCCTTGAGAAATAGCAATCCTGTTTTACTCACTGCTTTATCCTAGCAATATTGTTTAGCCTGGCACATGGTAGGTCTTCAGTAGGAAGAAGTTACTGAAGCAATAATTAGATTATGAAAGTTCTTCTAATCTATATCAGTTCTTAATAGGTCAGGGATTGATGGCAGGGTAATAATTCCAAAATTATAAGCTCTCTTTAATTATATTACTTTTGCTGTATATTCTTCTGTTTCTGTCATTTTATATACTAGAGAATGTTTTATATTTTTAATCCTAAGAATTAGGTCATTGCTTTTTTTTTTTTTTTTCACCTTGCATGATACAAAGTAAAGCTTGAAAGACAGTGATACAGTGTATAAACTGACAACTGGGATAAATTGAAAAACTGAAGCGCAGCGACCAAATTAACCAAGAGGAAGAAAGTAAAAGGACAATCTGTGTGTCACAGGGAATGCTTTAGGGAGGCTGAGGCTGCTGCCATCAAGTTTGTGACTGATAACAGAACTGGTAGCTATCATTACCAGATTGCTTTCAAAAGACAGGAGACTCTGCAGCTGTATGTACGTGTCCATTTTAAGAGAGAAACATCCACCCAAACATCAAGGCTGTAAATTGTATGTGGCAATGAATTAGAGCTTTACTCTTCAAACAATGAAACTGAAATGTGATCGAAAGTGAGTGAAGCATGAAAAAGGAACTTCCATGCAAAACACTCCAGGAAGAAAGCTGTGTAATGACTGTGCTAAAAATGTATCATTTCTAAATATATGTTGCCAGTTTCACCAGGAATTGGGTCCAGGTTTGTAAATATTTAATCAAATAATACATTTCAGAATAAAATTACTTTTTACTTTAGATAAAGACTTTGACTATATAATTACTATGAGAAATGCTTGTGATCTTTGTTCCTTGTGTCTTATGTGCCCTGAATTCTTTGGAAATCTTTATGATATTTTGCTACTGTATTCCTTTAAATAAAGTATATATTGAGCATATCAAGTCCTCTGTGGACTGTGAGTAAAAATGTTTGCTAGTCATACAGATCTTGCTGTTTTTGTGAGTTTAAAGAAATTTCCTTGTTGCCCCTGAGAAGAAAGTTTACCTTTTGGACTACATGGGTTGAGGTAATGTCCTATATGGTAATTTTACATCTAGAAAGGGAAATCTTTGATAAGCAAAGTACACATGACTAGAAAAAATATTTGTCCAGTCAGAAGTAAGAGACCAAAGAACTAGAGCATCGCCAGTAGAAGGCTTAAGATTGCCTTCAGTGTATTGTTTTCATAAGTACTTTGATATCAATAATTAAACATGCATTTATCAAGTAATTACTGTGATGTCTAGGACTGTGTTGGATGATGGAGATGAAAAATAAAGATTCTAGATATTATTCTTGCCATCAGCTAGCTCACATCCCTTTGGAAAGCTTGTGATTTTTCTCACTAATAGTATCTTTTCAAAATTTTAGTCTCATCATGTTACTTTGTTGTTAGCCTTCAGTGTTTTCCCTTTGCATCTGGAATAAACTAAACTAGACACCATGGTTTATAAGACAGCAGCTGACCTAGTCTAAGTTTCTGGTCTCTCCCATCATCTCATGCCTCACTGTGTTCTTTCCGGTCTTTGTGTGGTCATTACTCACAGTGTCATTCTCTGTTGCATGTTTCTTCCTCAGCAAGATTTTCCTTCATCATAATATGTAACAATCACTTGTGGCTCAGTGGTAAAGAATCTGCTTGATAATGTAGGAGATCTGGGTTTGATCTGTGGTTTGGGAAGATCCCTTGGAGAAGAAAATAACAACCCACTCCAGTATTCTTGCCTGGGAAATCGCATGGACAGAGAAACCTCAGGCTACAGTCCATGAGGCTGCAAAAGAGTGGGACACAACTTAGCGGCTGAACAACAGCTGCCCTCTATACACCCTTAAGTCAGTGACTATCTTGTTTCACTGCTTAATATTCTTAATAGCTTTTATCACTATCTGAAATGTTTGGTTACATTAAGAAAAGTCCCAATGAAATTAAATTCGATTTGGAATAGATTTTATGGTAACTGCTGAACTTGTGTCATATAAATGTGTGGCTTATAGAAGGTGCTTGATGAGTACTGCTATGTGAATGAATGACATTCTGGAGAGGCTTTGGTGGTTCAACATATGGTGCCACAGTCGTCCATACACCAGTAGTTTCCATACAACTGCAGAAATGGAAAAAGCTCAGGAAGTCAATCAAAGCATTTACGTGAAGTAGTTTATCCAGTCTCCCATTAAATGCATATTTATAAGTTATAACCGGACACTTAGATATAGGAAGAGATGCAGAATTTCCCCTCAATGAAGTCTTCATACTGAAAGACTTACACTGGCATGAAATCTTTCCCATGAAATTATACATTAGATGAAGTCCTGAACATCCATTTCTTGAAAATGAACAAGGTTTCCTAAAACCTTGGTTATGATATCAATTTTTACAATATATTTTTAAAAGTCATGAGTTTTGATCAATAGATCTCATATTAGTGTGCTATTTATAAAAATATATGGATATTCAGAAAGTATATTTTCATGTAAAAATTTCTTAAAATAGAGTATATCTGTAATAGGTATATATGTTGTAAAATTAAATGAAACTTCTGGTTATCTTAAAGCATGGCCAGGTTTCAAACTTTACAAATGCCTTACTACAGTGGGGCATTTTAAAATTGGTTTAAATTTTAAAAAATGGTTTGGAGTAAATATATACATGTTAGGCAGTGTAGCACATGTTGTTTAAACTGCATCCTTTTTATTAAAGACTTCACTTGCAAATACTAAGGGTGCATTGAGAATGTTTATTATCTACCAATTTCCTTTTTAGCTTGAGAGACAGTATTCAGTATGATAAATTACCTTTATGGTAGAAAATCCATTCTAGAAAACCCTCTGAAGTGAATACCTGTTAAACTAGAAGAGGTTTAAAATGAATAATACATTTTATAATGAGAAAAAGGAATTGAAAGATGAAGCACTGAAATAAAATGCCTGATGCTTGAAGGAAAAAATGAAACTGGATAACGTTTAAAATTTACCTTTGTGAGTCATGCCTCATTAAAAGAAAAATATATTACAGTAGAGGTAACATGAAATGGCAAATGTCATGCTCAAGATAGGTTTTTGCTGCATGTAATTATGTTATTTTAGTCCATATGATTAAACTGTAGCCTTATAGGTTGTTTTTAGTTAACTTTAAAAATCTGATATTGTAAACTCAGTTTTGGGGAGGACATGATTCGTCAATAAGTTTCCAGTTGTTCCACTGGGCAATACTCAAATTGAAGTCTTTCATTTTCTATCCTTCAGGTTCCTCAGAGCAAGTATTGTTGAAAAACATGCCTTGGTAATATTTCCTTAGAAACCTAGTCGCTTCTGGGTAGAAAAATAGCCTATACCACCTAAATAAGTTGCTTCTGTGCAAACCTTTCTCATTCCCTTTCCCACCTCCTTTCCGCCCTCCTCCCCCAAGTCTGTCTCTCTCCTCAAACTTCCTTTCTGACAAGTTATCTTTCAAGTGACTCAGTGGCTGTTTTCTCATTCAAGTCTCAAGTCAGATGCAGTGGGGTTTGTCAGAAGGAAGTCACTCCTGAACTGCTGTAATAAGAAAAGCTCTCTAACTTGAAGTTTGCAACATAAAAGCTCTCTAGGAAGAATGAAATGGCAGCTGGGAACAGCACTTCAGGCATTGGAAGCAATATAACAGCTGTTAGTGGACAGCATTGCTCTTATAGACCTCTACGCGATTTTCTTAGCCAGGGCCACATCTGCAGGGCATTATGAATCTGCCAGAAGATTAAAAAATTCATTTACCCTTATCGAAATGTCTGAGGGATCTATTTGAAGGGTTGAGAGTCCTTTGTAGCTTTTACGAGGAGGCCTTTTTGGAAGCTAGAAAAGTCATGTATTAGAAAGGCCCGTTTTAAATTTAAACTAAAAAAAAAAAATCTTATTTTAGGACTTGAGTAGTAGAGTGAATATTAAAAAGTGAAAAAAAAATGTAGCTTCTATGAGCTGGCAAAATTATTATTAGTAGAAAGATATCAATAGTCAAAATTATTTTAAATATTCCAGCTGAGGTTATCATTTATGTATTAATTTCTATCTCTGAATATATATACATATAGGTATACATATAATGCACATATATATTCTAACATAGTACACACCTGAGACATCTGCTCCTATTATGTAAATTGCATTTACATAAGGCTTTTATGATTTTCAAAAAAAATTAATTTAAAATTTGAGCCTCAAAATAGAAAGGTAAAATGGAGCAAATATTTTTGTTTTCATACTACAGACTGAAATACTGATGTTATTAAAATTTGTCTTTTGTTCTCCAAAATCACCACAGCAACTGAATGTAATACTTCTAGTTCTAAGTCCATGTGATGCCTAGTACAATACCTAACACAGAGTATATATCCATTTCTTTACATTAAAGAGAAATATTGTTAATATTGAAAATTATAACATGAAAAATATAATTTAATAATATAAGTTATATTGTTGCAGGAAGGGATACCCCTTTCAGAGCCTGAGGGTAGGCTCTTGTCTAACACTTGGAAATGAATTGTTCAAGGAGATACCCTTGCTGACAGACCAAGAGACTTTGGGAAGGGGCACCAGGATGGATGACAGCAGGGTAAGGGAACACAGGAGAACTGCTCTGCCACATGGCTTGCAGTCTTGGATTTTATGGTAATGTGGTTAATTTCTGGGTTGTTTCTGGCCAATCATTCTGGCTCAGGGTTCTTCCTGGTGGTAAGTATATTGCTCAGCCGAGATGAATTCCAGAAAGGATTCTGGGAGATTGGTAAGATGTATGGACTGGCATCTCCTCTCTCCTTTTGACCTTTCTCAAATCCTTCTAGTTGGTGGTAGCTTGTCGGACCCTTGTTGCTTATCAGGACCTCTTGTAAAGTCATGCAAGTGGTTATATTGGGCCTGGGCAGGGTGGGCATCTTTGGTCAGTAGTTCCCCTAACAATATAGCATTGGTAAACATAAGAATATTGAGAATAAATTCATGTGACTTTTGATGGAATTTACCCTGCTCTTGGAGAAAAATAGGTAAGTGGCCACAGGTTACTGCTTAATGTATATGACTAGAAGATCAAGAAGGGGCATGTATTAATATAAGTGGAGATCATCTGCCTCCATAGAAAGTTATGATCTCTTGCTTATAAATTTCCTAGATATGAAACAATTCTCAGACTCAGAAATCATAGACTGAACAGCAGTTCCTACCCTCTCCCCTAAAAGACTTAGGATCACTTATTTGGGTAACCATGCAGTGGGGGATGGGCAATAATAGAGGACTCTTGGATGTAGGATCTGAATTGATGATGACCCCAAGTGTTATTACGGAGGGTTGAATATAATCAGGTATCAAATAGAGCTGAGGTTTATCTCACAGTGGGCCCACTGAATCAATTTTGGCTCTTTTCTCTGGTACATAAGTGGATATTCTAAGTTGTTGGCACAACCTTCATACTTCTTTCTTGACCTAATAGAGTAATAGCTAGAAGTAAAGAACTAGAAGTCTTGAAACTTACCCTTCAAGTTAGTAAACTAAAAAACACTGGCTATTCTCTACCTCAGAGAAGGCAATGACACCCCACTCCAGTACTCTTGCCTGTAAAATCCCATGGATGGAGGAGCCTGGTAGCCTGCAGTCCATGGGGTCGCTGAGGGTCGGACATGACTGAGTAACTTCACTTTCACTTTTCACTTTCATGCATTGGAGAAGGAAATGGCAACCCACTCCAGTGTTCTTGCCTAGAGAATCCCAGGGACAGGAGAGCCTGGTGGGCTGCTGTCTATGGAGTTTCGCAGAGTTAGATACAACTGAAGCGACTTAGCAGCAGCAGTAGCATTCTCTAACTGGCAGTGAGATGGGGCCAACTCTTCAAGACAGTGATATCCCCAAGCTTCCCTATAGGATCAGACTGAAGCTAATCTCTAGCTGAGACCATATTCTTACTATGCCTTTTTCCTCTGTGCTTCCCACTTTGAGTGCTTGCTTTCTCCTGAGAGCATTTTCCTATTAAGTCATCTGAATGTTAATTCTGGATTTAGGCTCATCTCTAGGGAACCTATGATATTTTTTGCTTTTTAAATTTTTTTAAATTTTATATTGTAGTATAGTTGATTCACAATATTGTGTTAGTTTCCTGTATACAGCAAAGTGATGTAGTTATACATACTCGTATATCTATTATTTTTCAGATTCTTCTCCCACATAGGTTATTGCAGAGTACCGAGCATAGTTCTTTGTGCCAAATGTTAGGTCTTTGTTGATTGTCTAGTTTTCGTATAGTAGTGTGCATATGCTAATCCCAGGGACCTCCCAGGTGGCCCTAGTGGTAAAGAATTTGCCTGCCAATACAGGAGACACAAGAGATGTAGGTCTGATGTTTGGATCAGGAAGATCCCCTGGAGTAGGAATTCCCATTACAGTATTCTTGCCTGGAAAATTCCAAAGGCAGAGGGACCTGATGTGCTACAGTCCATGGAGTCACAAAGAGTCTGACACAATTGAGCAACTGGCACATTTTCTAATTCCAACCATTCAATTCATTCCCTCTCCCTGTCTTTCCCCCTTGGCAGCCACAAGCCCACCCTCTAAGTCTTTAAGTTGGTTTCTGCATCCTTTTTTTCACCTGTATCATCTTCTTAAAGATTCCACATAAAAGTGGTATCGCATGATATTTGTCTTTCTCTGTCTGACTTACTTCACTGAGTATGATAATCTCTAGGTCCATTCTTGTTGCAAATGTATTTTTCATTCTCTTTTATGGCTGAATAATATTCCATTGTAAATGTACCACATCTTCTCTTTCCATTTGTCTGCTGATGGACATTTAGGTTGCTTTCATGTCCTCACTATTATAAAGAGTGATACAATGAACTCTGAGGTGAATGTATCTTTTCTTGAATTATTGTTTTTTTCCAGATACAAGCCTAGAAGTGGGATTGCTTGATAAAATGGTAGCTCTATTTTTAGTTTCTGATGCTTTTGAACTGTGATATTGAAGAAGACTCTTTAGAGTCCCTTGGACTGCAAGGAGATCCAACCAGTCCATTCTAAAGGAGATCAGTCCTGGATGTTCTTTGGAAGGAATGATGCTAAAGCTGAAACTCCAGTACTTTGGCCACCTCATGTGAAGAGTTGACTCATTGGAAAAGACTCTGATGCTGGGAGGGGTTGGGGGCAGGAGGAGAGGGGGACGATAGAGGATGAGATGGCTGGATGGCATCACCAACTTGATGGACGTGAGTTTGAGTGAACTCTGAGAGTTTGTGATAGACAGGGAAGCCTGATGTGCTGCAATTCATGGGGTCGCCAAAAGTCAGACACGACTGAGCAACTGAACTGAGCCGAACTGAAGGAACCTCCAAAGTGTTCTCCATAGTGTCTGTACCAATCTATGTTCCCACTAACAGTGTAGGACGGGCAGATCTATAATATTTGAAATAACATCCTCTGCTCTCTACCACCTTTCATTTTCTATCCTATCACCTATTTTAATTTTGCTTTTTACATACCTCACAGTTACTTTACATTGTTTTTCAGTGGGTAGTTTGCTAATTTATTCCTAAAAGGGAAATTTAGTAATTCAATTTAACATATACTTTTTCTATTCTTCTTGTATGTATAGATTTGAAGAGGAATAAAATTAAATAAAGCCATAAGTAAGAATTTAGGAATCTATATTATTATAAGTTTAATCTAGCTTTGGGCTTCCCTTGTGGTTCAGCTGGTAAAGAATCCTCCTGCAATGCGGGAGGCCTGGGTTCAATTCCTGGGTTGGGAAAGGTGCAATGTGGGAGACCTGGGAAATTCAATTCCTATAGAAGGGAAAGGTGGCTGCCCACTCCAGTATTCTGGCCTGGATAATTCCATGGACTGTATAGACCATGGAGTCAAAAAGAGTAGGACACAACTGAGCGACTTTCACACACATTCACAGTCTAGCTCTAAACTTAGATTATTTTTCCATATTTAAAAACTGAGTTCTTTCCTTTTTATGTTGATAATCTATATCTTGGATTACATAAGATATACCATATATCTTAAATACTATGGTATACCTGTACTCTAAAATACAGCATGTTCCTAATTGCTCCCTATTGTTTAATAGTCCTTTTATAAATAGAGTAGTATGATCTTTAACTATCCCAAGATGCCATCCATCTAAAGAATGTCAACTTTTTTGCACATTTAGGCTTCTGAAACATGTAAAAGGTAGTGGATATATAGTTTATTATACTGAATTAAGTTTTTTAAACCTTTATAAATTTTGGAATTGCGTAGACTTTTAAAATTGTTATAGTCTTTATAGCAATATTAACTTTGATAAATATATCTTTTTCTCACTTTAATTGATTGAAATATTTCAGAAAATATTTTATAGTAACCTTTAAAATATAGCAACAAAACTTAAAAATATAGCACATTAAATCAAGAAGTTTATATATACTTAGAGAAAGCAGACACTCTGAGTTTATCTGAAGTTGTCTTGCATATATATTATTTTTGTTGTTCAGTTGCTAAGTCGTGTCTGACTCTTTTGTAACCCCATGTACTATAGCCCACGAGATTCCTCTGTCCATGGAATTTCCTAGGCAAGTCTATTGGAGTGGATTGCCATTTCATTATCCAGGAGGTCTTGCTGAACCCGAGATTGAACCTGCATCTCCTGCATTATAGGCGGATTCTTTATTATTGAGCCACCAGGGAAACCTCTCCTGCATATTACAAAGCCTGGAGATTTAAAACCTTGAGACAGTGCTATTTTAGTGGGAGTTTATAGGAAACAACAACCTGAACAAAGACAGGACAATTCAGCACTTTCAAAAGTATTAATATTATCAAAGAATTAAGTCCACTCAGAGGTTAAAGCGTCTGCCTCCAATGTGGGAGACCTGGGTTCGATCCCTGGGGTTGGGAAGATCCCCTGGAGAAGGAAATGGCAACCCACTCCAGTATTCTTGCCTGGAGAATTTCTTGAATGGAGGAGCCTGGTAGGCTACAGTCCAAGGGGTTGCAAAGAGTTGGACACGACTGAGCGACTTCACCTTCACCTTCAGTGGAAACATTAGAACTGATTTTTTCTTTGCTTTATCTTGCTAGGTGATCTGAGATATAAGTATTGTCATCAGAAAAGGGATTTTACTTGATCAACATTGAATGAATGATAATATAAATTGCTACTTACCTTGTTTTTCCTTCACTCCACTCTTTGCTTTAATCTCATGCATGAGCCCATTTAAGTTACAAGGTCATAGTTGCTTGTATGGCCACAGTTGGCAAACCAGTAAATAGAAAATGTACATGTTTGATTTTTAACTAACAGTCCATGGATGAAATTAAGAGATCTGGAAGAATCCTTCTAAGATGCTTCTCACTGAGTGTTTGTAATTCCCCAAATTCATATATTAAATCCTAACTCCAAATGTGATGGTATTAGTAGATAAGACCTTTGTGATGTGATTAGCTCATGGGAGGAGGACCATCATGAATGGGATTAATGACTTTATAAAGAGACCCTAGAGAGTTCACTTGTCTTTCTGTCATATGAAAATATAGCCTAAAGGAGCCATCTATGAGCCAAGGAAGAGGCTCTGTGCTCTAACCCCTCAACGTCTGAGACTTACCATTCAAGTTTGGGATAATAAAACTGCCAGATAAATTTGGGCAGCTATGAGTTTAAAGGAGCCGTGCTTTCCAAATTTATCTATAAACTGGAAAACTGCAGCCTTGCAGGCATTTGCTATACCATTATGGCATGAGAACAAGAGAAGATAGATGGTTATCAGAGTTGGACACAGGGTAATTACAAGCCTGGTTTGCCCAGGACAGTCCTGATTTACATCTGCTTTTCAATAGCATTTGTCTCAGACAACATGTCCCAGTTTGAGATGATAAATTAGATGATCACTCTTGCTGTAAATGGCAAATAGGATTTGAAGTAGCCCTATGAAGTTTCCCATAGCACTAGATAGGAGTGAAAATGTGGCTCTATTTTAGTTTCTCATTCTATTTAAGGAGAGGCAACAGTTGAAAGAGGCATACATAAGAGACTGCATTTAACACTGGGCACATAGATGAATAGATAGATTCCCACAACCACGTCAAAATTTACCTGGCAGTAGATACAAGTGGAAGCATAGTAAACAGTATAACAAAATATTATTACCCCTGTCTATTAATGTCACCATGCACTGTCAAATCCCTATAAAGGGAGCCTAAATTCATTGCAGATAGAGACTGCAGCCATGAAATTAAAAGATGTTTGCTGCTTGGAACAAAGGCTATGACCAAACTAGACAGCATATTATAAAGCAGAGACATTACTTTGCTGACAAAGGTCCATTTTTCCAGTAGTCATGTACAGATGTGAGTTGGACCATAAAGAAAGCTGAGAACCAAAGAACTGATGCTTTTGAACCATGGTGTTGGGGAAGACTCTTGAGAGTCCCTTGAACTACAAGGAGTTCAAGCCATTTCATCCTAAAGAAAATCGGTCCTGAATGTTCATTGAAAGGGCTGATGCTGAAGCTGAAATTCCAATACTTTGGCCACCTAATGTAAAGAACTGACTCATTGTAAAAGACCTTGATGCTGGGAAAGAGTGAAGGCAGGAAAAGGGGATGACAGAGGATGAGATGGTTGGGTGGCATCTCTAACTCAATGGACATGAGTTTGAGCAAGCTCTAGGAGTTGGTGATGGACAGAGAATCCTAGTGTGCTGCAGTTCATGGGGTCGCAAAGAATCGGACATGACTGAGCAACTGAACTCACCTGCTGCTGCTGCTAAGTCGCTTCAGTCGTGTCCGACTCTGTGCGACCCCATAAATGGCAGCCCACCAGGCTTCCTCATCCATGGGAGGCAAGAACATTGGAGTGGGTTGCCATTGCCTTCTCCAAACTGACCTGGAATGACTGTTTATCTGAGATTGAACCAGATTATGTTTTTAGCTATCTTTGGAAACTAGGTTCAAACTAAGTTACAGTTTAAAAAGAAAAAAAGAACAGTGTATATAGGTTGAGGAATGTGTTACCAGTTAGCTACATGTGTTTTTCAAACTGTTCTCTGAGACGGTCTATAGGACCGGTCCTCAGAGTGATGTCAGGAGCAACGGGGTACCTTGAACAAGTGATCTGAGCTCACCACCCCTGCTTAAATTAGTTTGATTGTGTTCCTACTTGTTTAAAAAAGAAAAGGCTTAATTGAAGAAAATATTTTGCTCCTAATGCAATGATATTAGAAACACCAGTATTCCTCTATTTTTCTCACAGCCCATAACCAACACAAATTTTACTGCTTATGTTTTATAAAGTCCGATCATTTCTTGCTCTCTCCACTGTTAACCACCATGTTCAAAACTATGATCATTTCTCACTGAGATTAATGCAAGAACTCCCAACTGGTTCCCTTTTCCTACGTTTGTTACCCAATAGCTTGTTCTCAAAAGACCAGCTGGAATCATCCTTTTAAAAAGATAAGTAAAATCAGGTCATTTCTGTGCTCATGTATCTTCAATGGTATCCCATCCCTCTTAGGTCCTACACAACCTGCCCCATATTGTACCTCCTGTCACAAGGCCCTATTTGAGCTGCCCTCTTCTACCTACTATCTCTATGATCTTGTCCTTTTCTACACTTTCTTATTCTTTCTGTTCAGTTGATTTCTGAGCATCACTGTTTACAAAAATATGCTAATTATTTATCCACTTCAGAGTTTTTGCATTTTTCTATTCACTCTGACTAGCCCACCCTTCCCACAGAGCAGGCACTAAAAAATAAGTTTAAAGACCAAGTTATTTCTACAAAATCATTTTTATGACTTTAGTTATAACTTATAAAAAAATTTATAAATTTTTAATTTATAAAGAATTTATTTATTGCAATACCTGGAATTGAACCAAATGTTCTCTTAAAACCTCTAAAGTTGAAGAACTCTGAATCTGTTATATGGTTTTATGGTGTCCATTTCCAAAATGTCTATTTATCTCCTGATAGGAGAATTTGGGACCATTGATGTCAGTATTTAAAAAATTACAAATAGCATAGATTCAACTACCAATATTTACAGGATAAGGATACCTCAGCTATCTTATGCCATGTAATAAAGAATTTAAATTGCATTTGTTAAAAGTAACAGACTTTAAATCTTCACCATAATGAATTCAAGGAACCCTGTTTTGTGTTCATGTTAGTCTTTCTTGTAGTCCTCACATATTTAGATATTGCTTCTAAAATTAATTTTAAGATCAAGCCAAAACTACTGTCCAAAAATGTTAAGTAACCATGTATTATTTCTAGAAATAAACTGTTGAATGTAAACTTCTCAAGAGAGCAGTGTTCAAATGATCAAGTCAGTGAGCTTTTTGAGGACCCAGCTAATTTGTTTTTCTCATATCATAGGCAGCCACAATGGAGAAGGCAATGGCAACCCACTCCAGTACTCTTGCCTGGAAAATCCTATGGACGGAGGAGCCTGGTAGGCTATAGTCCATGGGGTTGCTAAGATTTGGACACACTGAGCAACTTCATTTTCACTTTTAACTTTCATGCATTGGAGAAAGAAATGGCAACCCACTCCAGTACTCTTGCCTGGAGACACCCAGGGACAGAGGAGCCTGTTAGGTTACTGTCTATGGTGTCGCACAGAGTCGGACACGACTGACGTGACTTAACAGCAGCAGCAGCAGCAGGCAGTAACAACAATGGCCCTGGATTGTTCACATCTCCCAGTGTTCATACACTTGTATAGTCCTCCTCCCTTGACTGTGAGATGGAGTTAATTCTGATGAATAGAATATAAGAAATGATACATAGTCATTTTTGAAATTAGGTTATAAAAAGTCTATGGCTCTTTTTTGGGTTCTCTCCCTAGTGCTCTCTTACCTTGCTGGTTCTGGGAAAGGTCAGAACCTGATATCCTGAAGCCGCCTTTGGAGGATCCTACCTTACTGAGCTTGGGAGGAGATCTTCCGAGCCCTGCCAAAAGCTATGTGAGTGAATTCGAACACATATCTTCTGAGGGCTGAGAACCCTGTGAGTGGACTTGGAAACAGTTCTTCCCAGCTGACTCTTGATATGATACAGCAGTCCTAGCTGCCATATTGATTGAAGCTTTGTGAGCTGCTGAGATATAAACACTCAGCTAAGCACTTCCCTGGTGACTCAGACAATGAAGAGTCTGCACAGAATGCAGGTTCCATCCCTGGGTTGGGAAGATCCTTTGGAGAAGGAAATAGCAACCCACTTCAGTATTCTTGCCTGGATAATCCCATGGACTGAGGAACCTGGTGGGCTATAGTCCATGGGGTCTTAAAGAGTCAGACGTGGCTGAGTGACTAACTTCACTTGAATCACTGATCATTAGAAACTATGACATAATAAATGTCTATTATCACACAATATCATGAGAATATCATGCTCAGTTCAGCTCAGTTCAGTCGTTTAGTCATGTCCGACTCTTTGCGACCCCTATGAACTGCAGAACGCCAGGCCTCCCTGTCCATCACCATCTCCTGGAGTTCACTCAGACTCACGTCCATCGAGTCAGTGATGCCATCCAGCCATCTCATCCTCTGTCATTCCCTTCTCCTCCTGCCTCCTATCCCTCCCAGCATCAGAGTCTTTCTCAATGAGTCAACTCTTCTCATGAGGTGGCCAAAGTACTGGAGTATCATGCTAGGGGTATGCTATCTAAAGATGACATTACATATTACTGTAAAGTTCTTTCTTAAACCTGTCCTGCTTTTTGGGAATTATCAAGCTATAAGAATTGTTATTCTCACTAGTGAGAGTGAATTTGCTCAGTTGTGTCCGATTCTTTGTTATTCTCACTAGTCAGAGAGTAAAAATAACAAACTTGAGACAAAATCTGATTTTGTATTGTGATAAAAATTTAAATGGTCACTGGGCACATAAAATATGTTTATATGAATTTCTTCCTAAAACTCTAGACTTTTCAAAAATTGATTTCCTACTTCATTTGCCCATCTTTAGTGATGGTGATAAAATTAAGACAGTCAAGCCTGAATGACTGCTCTAGCCCTCTTGCATAAGAAAGGTCACCCAGAGGAGACTCAGTTCTGTTGAGATCAGGGCTGCCTCAAAAGGACAGCAGTAGACAGGCTGGTGAGGAGGCAGCAGCCTTGATCTTCATGACTGCTGTCCTACATTCCAAACTTACACCAATGCCCTTTGAAATAACATAGTTTGATCCTTCCGGTCCATCCACACTGGTATGGTTTTAATTGGTCAGCATCCATTGATATCAGTCCATCACTCATGGCCTTGCTATATTATGGCTCTGATACCAGGGACCTCTAGCATCACTGATCTTTTTATTTGTATAAAAGGAGAAATCTTTCAACATTATTTATATAACTAGCACCTCCATGACTCAAAGCAGCAGCCTGCAGCCTCAGCTTTATTCCAATCTTTCACAGTTTTCTGAGTATATGAAAGTGTCTGTATTTTTATCTCTACCATTTTCTCATTGCTGACCTTCAATGTGTATTTATGTATATAATATACAGGCAAACATGATCATACACTTGCACAAATATAAGATTTTAAAAATTTTATCCAACTAAATGCAGTGTAATAATTATGTGACAGTTAATAAGGTAGATAAACTAATAATTGCAGTCATCTTGATATAAAATAGGTGACACTTTATAGTAAAATGTACAGAAGCTCCTTAATTGTAGAATTAAATTAATCTGCTTTTCTAACCCCACAAAATAGAAAATAATAGAATGTTGTTTATTCATATACACTTGCATGCACACACACATACTTTTATACGTGCAGAACATTTACCAACTACATTGTATTATTTTTAAAAGTATTTGCATGAGTAAATCATCTTTAGCATTCTCTGATAATAGTCCCTCAGTGCATTTCTTGGGTTATTTTTAGCTGGGTGTTGACATATTATATGGCAGCAATTCTCAGTTTGAAAAAATGTGTTTGAAAAAATGCTGGTTTGAACAAGGTGAAATAAAAGTTGTCATTTCAGGAAATTTTAGATTTTAATGTGCTTCTATGTACTATGAATATGCAATGGGGGACTGCAGGATGCAGCATTCCTTGGAAGAATGAATCAATAAATGTTTTAGAGAAAGCATATTTGGGAAAGGAAAAGCCAAAAAAGAGAGAAAGAAAGAGGAAGCAAGGAAAAAAGAAAGGAAGGAGAAGGAAAGAAGGGGAGAAAGATGAAAAGGGGACACATATTACTTTTCAAATCAATTAAAAAATGGAAAAAATAGATTATTTGCTGGCTGAAATCTACCTAGCATGTTATTCAGCTTATATATATATGACTATCACTTCGTAAGTGGCTCTAGAGACAGCTATTAATATGAGAAAGAGAGAGGGAAAGGGAGGAAGGGAGTAAGTAAGAGAAAGAGAGAGAGAGAGAGAGAGGGACTTAACACTGCTTGGATGAAGCACTGAAGCATTTAGGAGAAGTAGAAAATTGTTAGAAGACATATTTAGCTCTTCTTCTAACTATCCAGCAACTGGAGGTCAGACTTGGGTGAGGTGCAAAAATAAACATTATTCACCACAGACTTAGGATGGGAGCAAGGTGGTGAGAATACACAATGCATTTTTCCCACTTAGCCATTTTGCTTAGACCTTTTAAATAAATGTCATTTTTGTATTACAAAAATGATCTATTAGCGTACTTAATTATATAAAATATTTTTATTACATAAAATAATCACTTGATGATGTAAGCTTTCTTGATGAATAGGTTCTTGTGGTTGAATATCGATAGGTACACAAAACATGATCAGTAAATAGTTGTTTAATACAGTGGCTGGAATCCTGAAAGTGTTCATGAATTTCTTTCTCTGTTGAACCCATCTCTTAAATCCTTCTACAATATTAGCAATATCTCCATCGGCTAATCTCTTACCCTCCTTACTTCCCTTCTACACTCTTGTCCCTATTTCATCTTCCTGCATGCAGCTTTATCCCTCTACAATCATTTTCTACTTTATCATCAGAATTTTTTTCTCAAATGAAATCTGATTATGTTGCTTCAGTGCTTATCTGGAGTGGCTCTCTGTTACCTACAGGGGAAAGTCTATACTAATATTTTGTGTGTATACATTATTGTAATAGTTCAATTATTTCACAGCTTTATGCTTTTTTACCTCCTTTTCCTAGTTTAAAATGCCCTCTCTAGTTCTATGCACTTGATGAGTTCCTACAACTACTTTAAAAAATTGATATATTTTTTAAAGAATCATAATGGGTAAAAGCTGCTTAAGGTGTACATATAACCTTTTTAATAGGTTTGTTTTCAAGATGAACCCTTATTTACATTCTTAAAGACACCTTCATTTTTTTTGTTGTTCTTTGGAGAAAGCTTTAAATCACATCAATGACCTTCAATTTTAAATAGCCCCCATGATTCTAGGAAATAAAATAAAAATATTATTAACCAGTTCTCCAATTGAGAGACATGAAAGAGTTAGAGAGAGTAGGAACTCCAAGTGTTTAATGAAGATATGAAATGTGAAACACCTAGTTAAGTAGTTCTTAATAATAATTATGACCAACCCAGTATGGTGCCAATTGATATTTTATTATACTATAAATCTTGTAGCTACTTTCCTTCATAAATACTACAGTGTGCAACTTAAACTATTTGCTGAAAGGGCTTGCCAGAAGCTACACAAAGGAAAAATAAACGCCAAACAATTACTTCTATAAACAGAGGAATTCATTTTAACACCTCACTTTCCAATTCAACCTAGCACAGTGTAGGTTCATTTTCTCCTGAGCTGTTTAAGATATTTGTGCATATAGTATTTTTGAGTGAATTAAATGAGAGGGATCATGGCACATAAAGAGAGATGATTTGATACTATAAGAATATCAGTTACTTGAGGCACTACAAAGACTGAATATCATATTAAATCGATATTTATCCTCAATTACATCACTCAAAAGATATAATCAAATTTATACAGGCCACCTTTATGATTGTCTTGTGCAGACAAAAGAATGAGTTTTCATTTCAACATCTTTGCTTGGGTTATCATCTGTAAAATGAAGCATTTCTCATGGCTATATTTCCATCCACTTCCCCTCAAAATGACAGTGGAACAATAGGTACTTTTTTACATGTATTAAAACATTTGAGCTCCTTCCTGTGGGAACTGCCGTCTTCCAATAATTGCCAAAATGACTAACACAGAGAGAGGAGAGGCACCTGCTATGTATTTTCTAGGTCTTTTAGAAAACATGGAGTTGTTCTTTTGGCACTTTCAGGAAAAGTGATATGGTAAACACTGAGGGAATGAACACTGTTCAGAAAGAAATATGCCGCAAAGGCTACCATGGCAAAACTAGAAGATTTTGGAGTATACTCAGCAGGCTGTAAGCACAGCTATAACAAGTTAAGGTCAATATTCTTGCCAATAGAAAGGAAGAAGCCAAAGAGAAAGATATCTGGGTTCACTCGAAGCCCCAGCCTACTCCACCCAGAGGAACACAGTTTGTAAGCACCCATGTAAAGGGCCTGAGTGACTGGAACCTCTTCCCTATGAATTCATGGATTGTAAAATTTAGGTCATTTTTTCCTCTCTTAATTGAAGAGAATACAGTCTCTTCTCCCCCAAAGAAATATTTAAAGCAAACCTTATGTCCTAATTAATTAATTATGTACTATAAATTTAATAATAATATATTTACTATTAAAATTTAGTGTTTTTCTTGCTTAACAAAAAGAAGCTTGAACTACTCTCTGGTTTGCATAGAACAGTATGATTTAAACACTATGCTGCCTTTCTGGCTCAAGGAGTCACCGTGACCACAGAGTGTGCTGAATGGGGCAGATATGGCTTCAAGTCATTTTGCTCTTCCATATTCATAGAAAACCTCCCTTATTTGTCAGATCTATTTACTTCCTTCTGTTATTTTTTTCATGTTAATTAATAACATCCATTTTCCCTACTAATCTCTTCCCTCTGGATTTTTTCTTTAGGACTCCACCCATATTTAGTCAACTTCACTCATATTGTTTACCACTCCTGGAGATGAGGAAAAGATAAACAAACATAATTGGTGAGATTAAAAAGATAAACCAGAGATTTAGGGGTAGAGATAAAGAAGCCAGAAATATAATGAGAAGCAAATTGTAGAGATACAGCTGAAGCTTTTTCTCTCTAGAGGAAACAAAATTCAATTCACAGATTAAAACTTGTTCCCCCTTCTGCCTTATACAAATTCTTCTAAATCAATGTGTGCTCAACCCTTTCTTATAAGTTAGGACTCAGCTATAAATTTCTTTCTTTGAGCAGCTTTTCTTAATTTTCCCAATATAAAATAATGCCCTTTCATCACTTATATCACATCAACATCTTTTAATGCCTGTACCTCACTTGAGGTTATCTGAATATACTTGATATCATCATATATTGGCTTTCTCCTTCAAATAAAAAGTAACCTCCATGGGGACTAGATTATTTTTCTTTTTTTAAAACTCTCTGTCACTATTATCTAAAGAAAACACATACTCTTTATAAAGGTAACTGTTTCTTTTCATAGAATGCTATAATTTAATTAGAGAGTGCAATAACTAGGAAAAAAATTAATAGTACAAAGCACCTTGTGAGCCATCAGTCCAAGTTCAAGAATGAGAGAAGTTATAAGGCTAAAAACATTTGGAGAAGTCTTCATAGGGAATGTGAACATTAAAAGGGCCTCTGAACAGGCAAGGAAAAGAAAGAGCATTCCCAGGGAGGGGAATAACATGCACAGGGATACTGGGGTAAGGGAAATAACATGCACAGAGGTACTGGGGTAAGAATTAGCCTTAAATGCTGCTAAGTGGTTTATTTCACATTACCCACTTCTAATTTCTGTCATGTAAGAGTTCCACTTGAGATTATCCTTCTGAATTTTTATAAATATGAAGCCAGATATTTAACATCATGGCTTCCTCAAGGAACTGGATTTAAAACCATCTCTTGTCTTTGTGCTCAAGTGCAGTGCTCAATTAGCCTGTGTTCAATAAGGTGCTGTCTTTCTGACAAGACAGATGCAGCAGCAACATTGTCAGACTAATCTGGATTTCATTTGGATAATCTTAAGCACATTTTTATGAGGACATCTACCCAGACTGGCATGACAGTTTATCACTATTGGCCAGGCCAGAGTATACACATAGCCTTCACCCAGCTTTTGATTTAGAGGGTGACTGTCAATTTACCACTTTCTCATCAGATAAAGCCCCTGTCTAAAGATCATTTTATTCCACAGAGTGTTGAGTTAGTGGAAGGGAGGCAGCTAAGTACAAAATTTTTCATATTGGGGAGCAGGGAACTGACACAACTCAATTTTTTCTTGCAACTACCTTTGATATTGTGTATTTGTGACTTTGTGTGGATGCATGTGTGTGTTTTGTGTTTGTGTGTGTATGTGTAAGCATGTGTTTTCCTGCTCTGTTTCTTCTTTTATTGCCATAACAACAGAACTTTGCCTTTCTGGGACTGCACAATGTCAAAATAGAAAGCAATCCATTTTGAAATGGCTGTTTCAAAGAATAAGTGCCTGGTGGAGATATTGCCACTAATAGAAAAGAAAAGAAATACAGATAGTAAACTACTAAATATCTGAATGTTACAGCCATTAGCAATATTGAAACATTAACAATATTAAAATGTTTTGATTTACTAAATAACAATGAAAGTCTATATCGGAAGCATCATTTTCTCGATTTTTTTCTTGGCCCCACCCTGTAGCATGTGGGATCACATTTCTCCAACCAAGAGTTGAACCTGTGCCCACTGTAGTGGAAGCACAGATTCTTAACCACTGGACCACGTGGGAAGTCTCATTTATTTCTCATTAAAAAAAATTAGGACTGACATATAGGCTGAGGGTACCGCAATATTCAGAAAAGATAATCCTTTGAAAACTTCCATCATTATGAATGGCATTTTTAATGGCTACTAGTGATGTCCTTAAATTTTCTGTAAAACACTTCTAAAAATTATGATGATAAGCTGAATATTGGGTTAACTATTATTTAAAAATCTTTTCCCAATGTGCATATACCCACATATGTTCAAGTATATGTTATTGTGGCATATTTCTATAAATGTACTATGGAGTTTCTAAATATAGTTCAGTTCAGTCACTCAGTCATGTCCAACTCCTTGTGACTCCATGGTCTGCAGCACACTAGGATTCCCTGTCCATCACCAACTCCCAGAGCTTGCCCAAACTCATGTCCATTGAGTTGGTGATGCCATCTAAACATCTCATTCTCTGTGGTCCCTTTCTCCTTCTGCCTTCAATCTTTCCCAGCATCAAGGTCTTTTCCAGTGAGTCTGTATTGATTTCTTTTGGTTTGATCTCCTTGCAGTCCAAGTTACCCTCAAGATTCTTCTCCAACACCACAGTTCAAAAGCTTCAATTCTTTTGCACTCAGCTTTCTTTATGGCCCAACTTTCACATCCATACATGACTACTTTAAAAAAACCATAGCTTTGACTAGACAGATCTTTAAGCTGTCATTCAAAATGAAGAGTTACTGTCTATGATGAATATTGGATGACATTTGAAAAATAAAAATAACAGCAATATTTAAATCTTTTAAGATATATTTCCCTTTAAAAGAAGACCTTGTGGAAAAAGGTAAATAAAGCAATGGTATTCTGAGTTTACATTAAATGTAAATAGTAAAGCAGGATAAAACAAATAACTAACCTAGTGTACTTGGTTTAATAAACTCATAACTTGGAAATACGTCACAGGCGCTTTCAAAATATAACCCATTTTGTGTGAACATTTAAAGAAATTGTGGAGAAATAACTATAAAATTTTAAAAATTCAATCACGAAATATGTTTACTTTGAAATGTTATATAATTGTTTCATATTAGTGGATTTGATAGAACAGAGAAAGTAAAAATGCTGAAAAGATTTCTAGCATTCAGACATCATTAGAGCATATCTTCCCAATTGTGATCAAAGATTTAGAGGCAAAAGTGCAGAACTGTACTTAATTGTCTTTTTGTTTATTTATTTATTCAATTCTTCCTGCATTTAAAATTTTCATTGTGCTTGTTAATAGAGTATTTGGTTAGCTGATTGAATTAATTTGTTTATTTAGCTTAAGTTAGGAATTTCCTAATTGCTTCTGGTTGGATTTGGGCCAAACTTTCCATGATTTCCTTCATAAAAGAGGTTACGGTCTGTTTACTGGTTCTGGCTCCCTAAATGTTAGATAGAACAATAAAATACATTTGTCTTTTATGACTACTGCTTTGCTTTCTGAATGTTTTCTCACTGTTCTCCCATATTCCCTATATTTACTGATACACTTGCATCTTCAAACCCATCTTATCTGCTCTTTGTTAGTCACTTTATATAAGGTAAGTATTTCACTTGTTAACAATAGCTGTAATTTTGGAATGCTACATTTTTCCCTGTTAAGAGAAATTCAAGCTTTAAGTAGCTAGTGGTATAGAATTGAGGGAGGTAGGAGTGAATTGTGGTATTTAGGAATGTCTGTTTCATAGAGAAAAAAATTAAAGGAAAAAGGAAAGCTCACATTTATTAAATCCTATTATAATGTATGGGCTTTCCAGGTGGCACTAGTAGTAAAAAAATCCACCTGCTAATGCAGGAGATGAAAGAGGTGTGGGTTTGATCTCTGGGTCTAGAAGATCCCCTGAAAAAGGAAATGGCAACCCACTCCAGAATTCTTGCTGGGATTCTTAATGGCTACAGTCCACGGAGTTGCAGAGTCAGACACAACTGAGCACATTATAATGTAGTAATTACCCTGAAAGTGCATCTATTCTATTTGATGCTCCAAACAATTCCATGAGCTTGGAATTATTGTCATCATGTAATAATTAATATACTTTTGGTAATGAAATCTAAAAAATTTACCTGAGATGGCTGTGGAGATATAACCACATGCTATAAAAAAAACAAGCTCCATAAGTTTCATGATGGTAACACAGTCCACTTTGTAAATGGATGTTATATAATCTCTTAAAAAAATTTTTTTTAAATTTTTACTTTATTTTCCTTTACAATACTGTATTGGTCTTGCCATACATTGACATGAATCAGCCACAGATGTACATGAGTTCAAAATCCTGAACCCCTCTCCTACATCCCACCCCATATCATCTCTCTGGATCCTCTCCATGCACCAACCCCACGCATCCTATATCCTGTATCGAACATAGACTGGCAATTCATTTCTTACATGATAGTATACATGTTTCAATGCATTCTCCCAAATCATCCCACCCTCTCCCTCTCCCTC
>SJYC01101284.1:0-17541 GCA_006408675.1 Madoqua kirkii
TTTAAGCCAACTTTTTCACTTTCCTCTTTCACCTTCATCAAGAGGCTTTTTAGTTCCTCTTCCCTTTCTGCCATAAGGGTGGTGTCATCTGCATATCTGAGGTTATTGATATTTCTCCTGGCAATCTTGATTCCAGCTTGTGTTTCTTCCAGTCTAGCATTTCTCCTGATGTACTCTGCATAGAGATTAAATAAGCAGGGTGACAATATACAGCCTTGACGTACTTTTTTTCCTATTTGGAACCAGTCTGTTGTTCCATGTCCAGTTCTAACTGATGCTTCCTGACCAGCATACAGATTTCTCAAGAGGCAGGTCAGGTGGTCTGGTATTCCTATCTCTTTCAGAATTTTCCACAGTTTATTGTGATCCACACAGTCAAAGGCTTTGGCATAGTCAATAAAGCAGAAATAGATGTTTTTCTGGAACTTTCTTGCTTTTTCCATGATCCAGCAGATGTTGGGAATTTGATCTCTGATTCCTCTGCCTTTTCTAAAACCAGCTTGAACATCAGGGAGTTTATGGTTCACGTATTGCTGAAGTCTGGCTTGGAGAATTTTGAGCATTACTTTACCAGCATGTGAGATGAGTGCAATTGTGTGGTAGTCTGAGCTTTCTTTGGCATTGCTTTTCTTTGGAATTGGAATGAAAACTGACCTTTTCCAGTCCTGTGGCCACTGCTGAGTTTTCCAAATGTGCTGGCATATTGAGTGCAGCACTTTCACAGCATCATCTTTCAGGATTTGAAACAGCTCTATTGGCATTCCATCACCTCCACTAGCTTTGTTTGTAGTAATGCTTTCTAAGGCCCACTTGACTTCACATTCCAAGATGTCTAGCTCTAGATTAGTAATCACAACATCATGATTATCTGGGTCTTGAAGATCTTTTTTGTACAATTCTTCCGTGTATTCTTGCCACCTCATCTTAATGTCTTCTGCTTCTGATAGGTCCAGACCATTTCTGTCCTTTATCGAGACCATTTTTGCATGAAATGTTCCCTTGGTATCTCTAATTCTCTTGAAGAGGTCTCTAGTCTTTCCCATTCTGTTCTTTTCCTCTATTTCTTTCCATTGATCGCTGAAGAAGACGTTCTTATCTCTTCTTGCTATTCTTTGGAACTCTCCATTCAGATGCTTATATCTTTCCTTTTCTCCTTTGCTTTTCACCTCTCTTCTTTTCACAGCTATTTGTAAGGCCTCCCCCGACAGCCATTGTGCTTTTTTGCATTTCTTTTCCATGGGAATGGTCTTTATCTCTGTCTCCTATACAATGTCATGAACCTCATTTCATAGTTCATCAAGCACTCAATCTATCAGATCTAGGCCCCTAAACCTATTTCTCACTTCCACTGTATAATTATAAGGGATTTGATTTAGGTCATACCTGAATGGTCTAGCAGTTTTCCCTACTTTCTTCAATTTAAGTCTGAATTTGGTAATAAGAAGTTCATAATCTGAGCCACAGTCAGCTCCTGGTCTTGTTTTTGTTGATTGTATAGAGCTTCTTCATCTTTGGCTGCATAGAATATAATCAGTCTGATTTCAGTGTTGACCATCTGGTGATGCCCATGTGTAGAGTCTTCTCTTGTGTTGGAAGAGGGTGTTTGCTATGACTAGTGCATTTTCTTGGCAAAACTCTATTACTTTTTGCCCTGCTTCATTCCGCATTCCAAGGCCAAATTTGCCTGTTACTCCAGGTATTTCTTGACTTCCTACTTTAGCATTCCAGTCCTCTATAATGAAAAGGACATCTTTTTTGGGTGTTAGTTCCAAAAGATCTTGTAGGTCTTCATAGAACCTTTCAACATTAGGTTCTTCAGTGTTACTGGTTGGGGCATAGTTTGGATAACTGTGTTATTGAATGGTTTGCCTTGGAGACGAACAGAGATCATTCTGTCGTTTTTGAGATTGTATCCAAGTACTGCATTTTGGACTCTTTTGTTGACCATGGTGGCTACTCCATTTCTTCTGAGGGATTCTTGCCCACAGTAGTAGATATAATGGTCATCTGAGTTAAATTTACCCATTCTAGTCCATTTTAGTTCACTGATTCCTAGAATGTCGATGTTCACTCTTGCCATTTCTTGTTTGACCACTTCCAATTTGCCTTGGTTCATGGACCTGACATTCCAGGTTCCTATGCAATACTGCTCTTTACAGCATTGGATCTTGTTTCTATCACCAGTCACATGCACAACTGGGTAATGTTTTTGCTTTGGCTCCATCTCTTCATTCTTTCTGGAGTTATTTCTCCACTGATCTCCAGTAGCCTATCGGGCACCTAATGACCTGGGGAGTTCCTCTTTTGGTATCCTATCATTTTGCCTTTTCATGGCGTTCTCAGGGCAGGAATACTGAAATGGCTTGCCATTCCCTTCTCATTCTGTCAGCCCTCTCCACCATAACCCGCCCATCTTGGGTTGCCCCGCAGACATGGCTTGGTTTCACTGAGTTAGACAAGGCTGTGGTCCTAGTGTAATTGGATTGACTAGTTTTCTGTGAGTATGGTTTCAGTGTGTCTTCCCTCCAATGCCCTCCTGCAACACCTACCATCTTACCTGAGTTTCTCTTACCCTGGGCATGGGGTATCTCTTCACGGCAGCTCCAGCAAAGCACAGGTGCTGTTCCTTACCTTGGATGCAGTGTATCTCCTTACCACCGCCAACTCTCTATATATGTATTTTTTTTACAGTTTATTTTTCCAACACTTTATGAAGAAAATAAAATGAGCTAGATGTATGCAGATGTATTTCTATAGTTAACTTATTTTCCTTTCTTATCATAAGGAGTTTGCCTTCTTTGTTATGTGATTAACAGCCACCAGTTTAAAATAAATGCTCAGCCTGGACAACTGGACACCTGTTCCCATACCCAACACAGAAACTAGCTTAACCCAATGGATGTAACTTCTGTGTTCCATCCTGTCCTAGTAGGTTCCATTTCTATTTAAAGTTGGAATTTAAAATATCAAAATGGATCTCTAGGGCAAAATCTGCAGATAAATTTCCCACTTTAATTAATGTACTGGATGGTGAAATATTTATATGAGAAAGGCTGATTAACATTAATTTGATATTTTTTCCCCTTCCTATACAGACTTGTACTGAGACCGAGTGAGTTTTAAGACAATACTATTCTTACCTTTTATTATTTGGATTTTCTTTATTAGGTACTTTTTGGAGATGTATTACCTGAAAATATAATATGATTAGTGGAGAGGGAGGATTAGTGAATGAGTGCCAGACTAGATGTGGTCTCCCAAAGGAAACTGACAAGCCCTTATTTTTCTGTGCAACAGCTGTTGAAACAAGGAGCACCCTAGGCTGTTTGCAATTCCCCATTTCATTGTGTGAATAAGAATGAGCTTTTCCAGGCCATCATTCTTTGGGGACTCTTCTTGTTCTATGTTGAAACTCTCTAGTTGCCACTTGAGACAGAGTAGCTCATTCCTGTGGATTGGTGCTGTTTATTGCTTACTTAGTTGCAGGTGCAACTTGACGTTTGAGTTAGGTACTCAGTCTAGTTTTTAAGGAAATTAGTACCTTCTAACATGACACAGAGAACAGATCATTATTAGTGGTCAGACCTGAAATTGAATCCCAGCTCCAAACCATTCTAATACTTCTATTACCAAAAATAAAAATCATGATAATAAGAGCTAATGTGAATTGTTTTAGGCAAGTGCAAAATGCTTTACATGTTTTTCAATTAATATTTGCAGTAACCCATGGAGGCAAGTACTGTTGTTCCTTGGTGTCTTAAGGGGAGTTGGTTACAGGACACCTGCTGATACCCAAATTCAGTTGCTTGAGTCGCTCATATAAAACAGCATAGTGAAGTGAGCACTTGGCATCCATGGATGTAGAACCCCTGGATACAGGAAGGTGAGTTGTACTATTATTAGCACAGAGAGATTAAATAATTTGTTCAAATTGAAAATGGTCATTTACATGTAGGTTTTTACTTTAAATTATCTTGTTCCTAGCCACTATGTGTGACAGTGTTATTGTTTTCCTTAGAGTCCTAGATTAGTTTCCTTGTGTAAAATAGGAATATAATGTTTCTTTCTTATCATATATATGAGTGCTATATACATATATATATGAGGGCTTCCCTGGTGGTGCAGAGGTTAAAGCGTCTGCCTGCAATGTGGGAGACCTGGGTTCAATCCCTGGATTGGGAAGATCCCCTGGAGAAGGAAATGGCAACCCACTCCAGTATTCTTGCCTGGAGAATCCCATGGATGGAGGAGCTTGGTGGGCTACAGTCCATGGGTCGCAAAGAGTTAGACATGACTGAACGACTTCACTTTCAAATATACATATATATTCATACAGACATATCTATGTCTGTCTCCTGTCTCTGTCTCTTTATCTCTTTTTCTCTGTCTCATCATTTAGCACAAAGCCTAACCAATGATAGGTTCTTAAAAAGCAGAAGCTCATCTTTTCTTTGCTTGTGCAAGATGCCTACTCTAATGTTGAACTGAACCCAGAGAAGAAAGCAAGAATTTGGTATGCATCAGTGACAGACCATTTGGTTTAGAGTAGGTCTGACAAATTCATTGAATTTACTGAAGGCAAAATCAGGTCTGATCTTTTCTGATTCCTCACACAGTGGCTAGGCTGTAAAAATATCACTACCAGCCACTTATGAATTACTACATATTCATAATTTTTATTCATACTAATAATGCAAAACTATTATTATCACCTCCCTTTTTAGATAGAGTGACAGTTACAGAGATGAAATGATACAGAAAGTGACAGTAAAAATTGTTGTTTAGTTAAGTCATATCCAACTCTTTGCAACCACATAAACTGTAACCCACCAGGCTCCTCTGTTCATGGGATTTCTCAGGCAAGAAAATTGGAGTAGGTTGCCATTACCTTCTCCAGGCAGTAACGTTTTGTTAGTACAAACTTCATGATTTTTCCTGTAAATCAGATCTCCTCTGAGGTAGACAGATCCTAGAATTCCCTGTCCCAGATGTGTATGTGCTTTGAGTGTCAGTGGGGCCTGTGATTTGCTATATCAATAGAATATGGCAAACATTAAGGGATTTTGCAGATGTAAAAAAGGTCATATATCAGTTGATTTTGCATTAATCAAAAGAGAGATTATATTGGGTGAACCGGACTTAATCATACAAAAATGCTTAAAGTAAGGATGGGGCCCTCCCTGAGGTGAATGATTCTTTTGTGGACTTCATGAAGTAGGCAGCCATATTAGATAAACCTACATGGCAAGGAACTGTGTATATCCTCTAAGTGCAGTCTCTAACCAAGTGCCAGAAAAAAAGCTGAGGCCTTCAGTCATACAGCTGCAAGGAAATGAATTCTTGTCACAACTCATATTAGGTTGTAAGTAGATTCTTTGGGGGAAGGCAATGGCAGCCCACTCCAGTACTCTTGCATGGAAAATTCCATGGGCGGAGGAGCCTGGTAGGCTGCAGTCCATGGTCGCTAAGAGTCAGACACGACTGAGCGACTTCAATTTCTCTTTTCACTTTCATGCATTGGAGAAGGAAATGGCAACCCGCTCCAGTGTTCTTGCCTGGAGAATCCCAGAGACTGGGAAGCCTGGTGGGCTGCCGTTTATGGGGTTGCACAGAGTCAGACACGACTGAAGTGACTTAGTAGCAGCAGCAGCAGCAGGAGCAGCAGCAGTTGATTCTTTCCCAATCAAGACTGAAGATGAGAACACAGCCTCGTTGAAACACTGCAGCCGTGTGAATTCCTGAGTAGAGGACCTATCTAAGCTGTGCTCAGTCTCAAGGTACATATAAAGTGTGAGACAATAATGTGTGTTGGTTTAAGTTACTAAGTTTGCAGTAATTTGTTGCATAGCAATAGAAAACTGTAGCAATATAAGAAATATTTAACTAATATTTGTGGAGTATTTTCTATGTGCAAAGCACTGTGCTGAGGCCTTATTAAGTGCAGATAAAGTTGTTTTCACGAATTATTGTTCTCCAGAAAATTACAGCTACAGTAACAGAATCACACTGGCCTCCTGGTATCATTTGACTTCTAGGACATGTTATTAGTCTTTATTCATAGTCCTGTTAATCAGAACATGATAGTCAGCCAAGTAGTAGCATGTATTTCTTGAATTTTGATAAGACTTGGGCTAAGAAAAAAATTTTCGAATATAAGGACATTAATTTGTACATGAGTTCTCTTCTAAGTTCATATGAAAAGATGATATTTAAAGTTAGCTTAATTAAATAGGTATTTTAAATGATAATTTCAAGTTTGGATCCATTTGAAGGTTATAGATCTTTTGAATTCCTTTTTAATTTGTATTTCTTAACTGCCATAGGATTTTCAACATTGACTTTCATTCAAATTTGTTTGCATACTGTAAAAATCAATTAAGCTGTATAGGTCCTTCTTATGTTAGAGGGCACAATTTAAACTCCAGAGAAAATCTCCTAATTCCTATATAGGATGATTTTAGATCTTGAGCTTTCAAGAAAGAACTACAGAAGATACTTTTTTAAACTTTGTTAATCTCAAAATAAACAGCTATTGTAGGAGATATCCATGTTTGGGTCTTTTCTGAAACCCAGGTACCATCCAGATAATATTAAACATCAATATGCTCAAATTGTTTATAAATTAAGTGTTCAACTCAGTCACTCAGTAGTGTCTGACTCTGCAACCCCATGGACTGCAGTACGCCAGGCTTCCCTGTCCATCACCAACTCCCAGAGCCAAATGTGCTAACATCAAATATAGAAAAAGTGCTAATTAGCACCGATAAATTATCAACAAAAGGTTAATATTCTGAAGTGAATTTATGTAATAGTGGGTACACTAAATGCAAGATTTCAGAATAAGTGAGACAGAGTTTATAGTAAACAGATGAATGAATTTAAGTTTTGTTCTCCTTTAAATATAATTTTTTAAATTCTTTACTGTCTACATTCTTAACAAACAAAAAACAACTTTCATGGAATATCTCACATGATTGAAAAATATGCTTTCTTAATCCTAATCTCTGAGACAAAACTCTCTTCCCCTCATTTCTTTTCTTGATTTGGACTGAAAATTCATAGTGAAAGAAGGGGGAAAATAATCCCTTATTCTTAGAAAACCCAAACAGTAACTGGTTGGTAGCTTTGAAATATCAATATAATTTTTTTCTATGTAGCCAATCTTAAAGCAAAGCATGCGTGACACACAAAGACCTTAGTCATTAATATGACTGATTTTTCTGTTTTTCTGAGTCTGTAACTTCTACTAGAAGTAGCTGCTAGGCTTGACTTCCTCCCTTAATGAGATCAGTTCAGGAAGAGTGTAATTTTCCCAGTAATACTCCTGGAGAGCTTTTTGACTCAACAATTCCATGCTTCAAAATCTCAAAGTTGCAGTCTATGTATACAAACATGTACCATCAAGAGATTTCATGTCCTATCAGTTCTCTTAACCACTAGTGTCTGTATTCCCTGTTAATGTAAAGGATAAAGTAAAAGAGAAATTGAAGTGAACATCTTTTTCCTTTCAGTTTATCTGTGTTTAGAAGACCTCTCTTTCTGAGTAAAATACATGAGAGAAAACATAACTGTTTGCATGCTACCTGCATTTCATCATTTTTCAGTTTTAATTTTTGCTTGCTTTATCTTGCTTCATCATTATGGAAATTTCTCTCTGGGTTTCTGAGTTACTGGTTTTGCCAGTTAAATCAATAAAACCCTTTATTTGAAGAAAGAATTGCATTACAGTATTGTCAATAAAGAATGGTTATTGCAAGAAGAGGCTCAGAGAAAATAATTAAGAGATGGAAATCTCTGAAGAAACTTTTGCAAACCAATTGTAGATGTAATCTATTTATGTAAATGATGAGTTTACATTTGTATAGCACCTTTCATCCAGTTTACATTTGTATAGCACCTTTCATCCAAATAGATTGCTAGGTACTTAACAATTGTGACTATTATATTCTTGAATATGAGTATATTCTTTCCTTTCTCTTAAGTTGTTTTCATGATGAAATCTTGGGTTTGCTTGATAACGTTTGATATGGGTTATTTAAGGCAAGAAATGTAAAAGAACAGATGATCCATTTAAGACAACTAAATTACATCAATGTGGTTCAATGTGCACAAATCCCAAAACGTTGAGATTAGAAAGGCTATAACTGGGCCCGTCCAGCTGTATAACTGTCTGACTCTCTGCAACCCCATGGACTGTAGCTTGTCAGGCTCCTCTGTCTAAGGGATTCTACAGGCAAGAATACTGGAGTGGTTTGCCATTTCCTTCTCCAGGGGACTTTCCTGTCCCAAGGACCGAACCCTGGTCTCCTGCATTGCAGGCAAATTCTCTACCATTTGAGCACCAGGGAAGCCCTATAACTGGGCCTAGGGAACAAAAATTGAGTGCCTTCACTCTGTTATATTTTCTTTTTTATAACCATGACTTGACATATTTACCCATTAACACTAGCTTACCTTTCCTTTGTGCCTTTTCTTTTGCCTTTCTCAATCAGAAGTGAGAGGGCTTCTGTTTGATGTGGTAATTGCAACTTTCTCCTCACCAAATTGTAATTGTTTCCAGTTATATGTTGGGGTTCTTGTCCCTATATGGGGTAAAATTCAGCTTTCTCAGATCCTACTTTGGTCCTCCATCCTCCCTTTCTCTTCATTCCTTTTCTTTCTTGAAAAAATAAATTTCTCTACAGGTATCAAAAACCTGCCATAAAAAGTAATACATTTGAATCCATTCCAATAAAGTTTATGAACCTAGAACCTATTATACAGAATGAAATAAGTGAGAAAGAGAAAAGAAACATATATTATATATCAGCACATATATATGGTATCTAGATGTTCAGGCTGAATTTAGAAATGGCAGAAGAATCAGAGATCAAATTGCCAACATCTGGTGGATGAGACAGTTCCAGAAAAACATCTACTTCTGCTTTATTTACTATGCCAAAGCCTTTGATTGTGTGGATCACAGCAAACTGTGGAAAATTCTGAAAGACATGGGAATACCAGACCACTTGACGTGCCTCTTGAGAAATCTGTATGCATGTCACGAAGCAACAGTTAGAACTTGACATGAAACAACAGACTGATTCCAAATAAGAAAAGGAGTACATCAAGGCTGTATATTGTCACCCTGCTTATTTAACTCATATGCAGAGTACATCATGAGAAATTCTGGACTGGAAGAAGCACAAGCTGGAATCAAGATTACCAGGAGACATATCAGTAACCTCAGATATGCAGATGATACCACCCTTATAGCTAAAATTGGAGAACTAAAGAGTCTCTTGATGAAAGTGAAAAAGGAGAGTGAAAAAGTTGGCTTAAAACTCAACATTCAGAAAACAAAGTTCATGACATCTGGTCCCATGGCTTAATGGCAAATAGATGCGGAAACAATGGAAACAGTGTCAGACTTTATTTTCTTGGACTCTAAAATCACTGCAGATTGTGACTGCAACCATGACATTAAAAGACACTTGCTCCTCAGAAGAAAACCTATGACCAACCTAGACAGCTTATTAAAAAGGAGAGACATTACTTTGCCAACAAAGGTTAGTCTAGTGAAAGCTTTGGTTTTCCAGTAGTCATGTATGGATGTGAGAGTTGGACTATAAAGAAAGCTGAGTGCCAAAGAATTGATGCTTTTGAACTACAGTGTTGGAGAAGACTCTTGAGAGTCCCTTGGACTGTAAGGAGCTCCAACCAGTCCATCCTAAAGGAAATCAGTCCTGAATATTCATTGGAACGACTGATGTTGAAGCTGAAACTCCAATACTTTTGCCAGTTGATGTGAAGGACTGACTTATTTGAAAAGACCCTGATGCTGGGAAAAATTTCAGTTTGCCATTTCCTTCTCTCAGGCAGGAGGAGAAGGGGACAACAGAGCATGAGATGATTTGATGGTGTCACTGACTTAATGGACATGAGTTTGAGTAAGCTCTGGGAGTTGGTGATGGACAGAAAAGCCTGGCGTATTGTAGTCAATGGGGTCGCAAAGAGTTAGACAGAACTGAGGGTCTGAACTGAACTGAACACTTATATATGTAAAATATATAGCCAGTGGGAATTTGCTGTATGATGCAGGAGTTCAAACTGGGCTTTGTGACAACCTAGATGGGTAGGATGGGGTAGGAGGTGGAAGGTAGAGGGAGGTTCACAAGGGAGGGGACATATGGATTCCTATGACTGATTCATGTTGATGTATGGCAGGAACCAACACAATATTGGAAAGCAATTATCCTCCAATTAAACATAAATAATTTAAAAAATATAGAAACTTACACAATGACTGTATATTCAAACCAAGATGAATTTGTAGTGAAAAATAACTTCAAGGTATGTTGTTTGCTGTTTGGATGAATTAGTTGCAAACTGGATTGAGTAAATGCACTAAAAATATGTGAAAGTTGTGTGTTATTCACAGGATGATTGGCTTAGGATAGTGAAAGCAAGCATTAAGAAATAACTGCCGCCTTTCTAAAACGAATATTAAGAGGAGTATTGAACTGTTCTCTGGGAGGCCAGTAAATGAAGTGTGGAACTAATTGGATTCTCAAAAATTGACCCCATCAGTATTATTATTTGATTTTTGTCAGTGTGAGCATAGAGTAGGCAGAGACCCAGTCACTGAGGACTGACCATGTTCTGGGCACTGTGGATAAAAGAGAAACAGGTCGCAGCCTTTGCTTCTGATTAATTAGTACATTGAAGATTATGTGGCTAACTGCAATGATAAAGAAAATGAAGAGAAGTTCTTTATGGTTGCAGTTACACAGAGTAAAAGCCTATTACCCAGGATTAGACAAGGAGAAGTATATCGTATTATCATTTTCCTGGCTAATTTATGGTTTGTGACTTTAAATATATCTTGATAGTAATGCAGGTATACCTTCAGTTTTAAGCATGAAGCCTTCTATAAGGCAGAGTAATAAACAAAATTCTCTCAGGGCAGGTACATGCCTATTTTATATCTTTCTGACTTTAAAAGTTAATTGGCTCTTAAAACATGACATCAGATATATCTCCTTACCAGAGTAGTTGAAAGGAATGATTTAAAGGTAACTTGAAATCACAAAGGGCTTCACAAATTAAATTAATTCTCTCCTGTGATTGCCTTTCTCAGTAGAAAAATATTGTCCTCCTATAAATGACAGTTAAAATGGTAGTTAAAATAAATAAGTTAACACAGAAGAAAAAAATCAAAATTAACATTATACTGGCCTTATGGCTTGGTGATAAAATTTCTTCTTTCCTATTAAAGGTAATGCCTTTAATTATTAGAGTTATGGCTTTCTTAAGGCATGTATCTTTTTATATCATCAACAACGGCAACAACAACATTGTTATCATTATTTTCTTTGTTACTATAACACTAGTCACATTAGCAGTTTGTACTAAAATATTTAATAACTCTGTCCAGATACTGACTATATATGATAGATGGACCGCTTCTAAATTGCTGCAGTCCAGGCATTCTCTGTTCTTTTCTGGGTGTCAAAATACAATGAAAAAGAGAGGCCTCGAAAGCGGAAGGACAACGATTCTTTGAGATGACTTTCATAATTTGAGCTAGGGAAGCAGTAAGTAAAACAGCTCCTTGTTGACCTCTGCACTTTGTTTCTCTCTGTCTTTTTTTTTCCCCCATAGCTCTAATTCTGGATTTTATTCCTTCTGTTGTTTTGCATAAACGATATTAAGATTTGTCCTGAGTTCCAGCACTAGGGGATATTTTAGCTCAGTGTACTTTCAGTTAAATTTTGCTATAAAAAGATGCTACTATATGATAGGTTGATATTGCATAATTTTGTTGTTCTAGCTTTTCCTTTTCTTTTATGTTTTTTTGAATTATTAGGTTCAGTTGATTTGAAATGGGGCCCTTTTGCTTATTCTAAGAATTTTGTATATGCTTACTGAAAATTAGGACAGGTGATTAGGTTGGTTTACCTATTTATTGCAGATGCAATCCTGAAAAAAAAAACAACAACAGTATTTTCCAAACTGATCATCAGTGACAGTGTTGAACCAAGCTTTGTCATCTTGGAACAGTGAAGGTTAAAGAAATTCCCCAGACTTCTTGTGTTTCTGAAAAGGTCTGACTTGGAAGAACCATCCCTCCCACATGACATTGACAACACTTATGGGTGCCTCCTAATTTATTGATGACAAACCAGACACAGACCTACCAGATTCCCAGTTTTGCCTCCTAAATGATTAGCTGAAAGGCTTGCCCCATTGATCAGTCAGAACAAAGTGCTAGTTAACAGACTTGAGTTAAATTTCTCACCTGTCAGTTCCCTAAATATCAACACACCCTCAGCCTGAGCAGCATACAACCTTCCTTAACAACCTTTCCCAAGGATTTTTAAGACCTCAGGAGAAAGCACATTCTGATCTACTGCCTACTATCCTGTCACCCCAGCTGTGGTGTGTGTGTGTGTGCTCAGTCATTCAGTTGTGTTCGGCTCTTTGTGACCCCCATGAATGGTGGTCCACTGGTTTCCTCTGCCCATGGGATTTTTCAGGCAAGAATACTGGAGTGAGTTGCCATTTCCTTCTCCAGGAGATCTTCCTGAGCCAGGGATTGAACCTAAGTCTCCTTCATTGGTAGATGGATTCTTTGCCCTTGAGCCATCAAGCTTACCACAAAAGGAACAGTATATAAACTTTGTATACACTGGTTGTTGGGACACGTTTTCCTCTCTGTATTTTTCTCAACAGAGCCTACTGGTTGTGACTTTAAACCTGAAAGACAAGCCATTTGTCACAAAGCTACAAAGCTCTAGAGATTTTTTTTTTGCATTATAATTTTAGTATTGGTCATTAGTTGGCATTATAAATCGATAGCCAAAATCATTGTTCTACTTTTGCTGTATTCAAGACCAAAAAGAAAACACTATAGAGCTAATAACTTACATATTTATGAAGCCTGTCCATTAGTTGGAAGGTCACCCTCCTTCCTCTAATACATCCTTTAAATCATGTGTTATATATTGATTATGTAAGCCTTGACTTGTGAACATTGACTTCAGAAGCTAGTCAGAATATTCAACTACAGAGGAGTGGTGAATATTTATTGATAAAGAGATAAATAGCGAGAAGGGCTCTGTTTTAACAGTAATATTGACCTTTTTTGAAAGGGGTAGAAAAAAACTTTGAATGAGATTACCACACCTCCTAAGATCAAAATAAAGAAAGCTTGCTTTGTTGTGGAAAATCTGTTGGCACCAAAAGAATGTAAGAATTTTGGACATCAAAGAAATTTCAAGATGTTACAAGAATGAAGTTCAGAAAATTACTTAAATTCTGGAAATAGCAGCAAGCACACTGGGAAAGTATCAAGGAGTATTAGAGAAATAAACTTAAAAGAAGGCAAGGTCACTAAAGCCAAATTAAATCTATATGACAGGCTAAAAAAGAGTTTTATATATTCATTAAAAAAGTACTTAAGTACTTGCTATGGCTCAGCTGGTAAAGAATCCGCCTGCAATGTGGGAGATCTGGGTTCAATCCCTGGGTTGGAAAGATCCCCTGGAGAAGGGAAAGGCTACCCACTCCAGTATCCTGGCCTGGAGAATTACATGGACTATATAGTTCATGGAGTCGTGAAGAGTCGGACACTACTGAGCAACTTTCATCATCATCATACCACACAGAAAAAAAGAGCCACAAATCCCTGCCTCTGTGAGCTCATGCTTTAACAGATATACTCAGAAAGTACTGCTATTGGAATAAGGGCAGCTATATGTGAGTTATTACTAGGTTGACTGGAGTCAGAGAAATCTAACAGAAGAATCATGGTCTCAAGGAGTGAACTGGAGTGATACCCTAAAAAAAACCCTGGATCCAAGGAAGTACACTTTTAAGAAGACTCCCTGTTAAACTTCAGACATGGAATATGTAATTAAAACATTCTTGGGTTAATCATTCATTGAGGAATGTGACACATTAATGTAGTAAGAAGAAAAGATGTGAAAGGAGGTTGAGAAGATACCCTTGGCATATCATATCATTTTTAGGTTAGTTTCAGTAGGACATTTATCCTTGAATAACACACCAGGGAAATGTGTGTAGTTAGGACTCAATGGATTGGAGAAGGAAATGGCAACCCACTCCAGCGTTCTTGTCTGGAGAATCCCAGGGACGGGGGAGCCTTGTGAGCTGCTGTCTATGGGTCACACAGAGTCAGACACGACTGAAGTGACTTAGCAGCAGCAGCAGCAGCAGCAGGACTCAAAGGAAAAGTATAGGGAACATGAAACATACCAAAGGGAAGCCAAGCAGGCTATTAACATATGGAGCCTAGTCTTGAGTTAGTTGAGCATTTAATAGTAACAATAATAAAAAAAATAATAATAACTTGACACAAATGCAGAGTGAAGAAATTAAAATATGTATACTTCAGAGAGAAGAAAAGTGATAACTGAATAAGGTTAGAGTCCACTGAGCCTGCCTAAAAAAGGAAAAAGAGGAGAAAAACATTAGAGGGACATTCTATTAAATCAGAAAAAAAAAAAAACATCATTGGCAAAACAAAATGTTTCTGCTGTTGTCAAAGTAGTGGAATTACTCAAAGTAGGGATAATGGAAAAGTTGTTAGAAGGGTAGTTTTGACATAAGTTTATGGCCCTCTTCAGAATTTTGAGGCAAGTGTTTCAAAATGCTCATTTGTACTTTTGATTCAAGATTCTGCTGAGGAGCATTTTCTAGCTGGGGGAAAAAATGATGAAAGGCTTTTCTTTACTCGACAGATTTCCTAGGGCTAAGACAATTTTCAGAGCAAGAAGCGAAAGTAAGCAAATGGGTTAAAATTCTAGAAGAGAAAGCAGGGAATTCACCATGTAAAACTCAGACTGTGGGGATCACCACTGCAGATTTCTGCATCTTACATGAAAATTGGTTATTACTTGCCAGGAGAGGAGATGGAAGGAATAGTTGATCCTGTCCCACCTTCCTTCCCAACCTCCCAAGATAGGATAAATATGTGTTATAATGAGCCACTTATTTTATTCATTGATATTAAACTTATGAGTTGTAAGCTGCACAGGCTAATTGGCACCATGCTGACTCCAGTACTTTGGCCACCTCATGCGAAGATTTGACTCATTGGAAAAGACTCTGATGCTGGGAAGGACTGGAGGCAGGAGGAGAAGGGGACGACCAAGGATGAGATGGCTGGATGGCATCACGGACTCGATGAACGTGAGTCTGAGTGAACTCCGGGAGTTGGTGATGGACAGGGAGGCCTGGCATGCTGCGATTCATGGAGTCGCAAAGAGTAGGACACGACTGAGCGACTGAACTGAACTGAACTGAGGTGAAGCCAGTTCCTTTATTTTCATAGCATTTTGGTATTCTGAACCTTCCTTCAGATAAAGTAAGATTTAACAATATTATTATGGAGTGCCATAACACCAAGAATGAAAGATTACTTATGGACATCTGGGAATTTCTTGTGTTCTCCAAATTTTGTGTCTGGTTTTGCAATCACAAGACATATCCTTGTAATTATTCAGGGACCTGTAATACAGACATACATGTATGCATACAATAATACTATTTTTATTGATCATTCTTAGTGTGTATGTCAGTCTAAAGTAGGAATAAGCTTAGGGTTCAATTAATTCAACTTTAAAGCCTAAAATAACTTTTTAAAAACATTCTGGGGAAAACCAATGAGAGTAGTTATCTGGGATTTCATGAGTGCCTCTGGCTGAGAGTAAGCAGAGTAAGAAATGAGGATGGTAAATTTGGATTTCATTTCTTGAGATTTTAGTAATTTTGATGTGTGATTAAGTTTCAGACTTGAATTTTTTCCTGGGCTTTGATAGATGGGAGAGGAATTAATAGTATTTAAATGTTGCTGCTGCTACTGCTAAGTCACTTCAGCCGTGTTCGACTCTGTGCGACCCCGTAGACAGCAGCCCACCAGGCTCCCCTGTCCCTGGGATTCTCCAAGCAAGAACACTGGAGTGGGTTGCCATTTCCTCCTCCAATGTATGAAAGTGAAAAAGTGAAAGTGAAGTCACTCAGTCGTGTCCAATTCTTCATGACCCCATGGACTGCAGCCTACCAGGCTCCTCCGCCAATGGGATTTTCCAGGCAAGAGTACTGGAGTGGGCTGTCATTGCCTTCTCTGATTTAAATGTTAGATATGTGAATATTTGTATTCTTTGAGGTGTGTTTCTAGCATCATTGAACTGATTTCCAAATTTCTAGTAACCTCTATCTGTCCTTGGGACAAATATGAAATATTTAGGATGGAAATTATTCCAGGAAGCAATTTTATTTTTCTTTATTGGCCAGTGAGGATAGTGTGGTCTTGAAATTAATTTTGTGTAATATTTTGATTTAATCTAATATTTTCTTGAGGCAAAAGCTAAACCGACATCCAGTGGTCCCAGGATGATATTCCAAACCAGTTGTATTCTCAGGAAAGGAGGTGAGACTCACTCAGTTGTGTCCAGCTTTTTGTGACCCTATGGACTATACAGTTCCTGGAATTCTCCAGGTCAGAATATTGGAGGGGGTAGTCTTTCCCTTCTCCAGGGCATCTTCCCAACCCAGGGATCAAACCCAGGTCTCCCATATTGCAGGCAGATTCTTTACCAGATGAGCCACTAGGGAAGCTCAAGCTGTATTTGGTATATGGCAATTATATCAGGAAATGGGGGTAGGACCAGCCTGAGAGAATAAGGGTCATTTCCACCCAGGGGCACAGACACATCCTTGCTTTTAATTATTAAGGGTTAATTGTTAAGACCTACAGGTTAAAATAATAAAATCTGGGGAGTGATAGAGTGCAGCTTATTTCTTGATAAATCTTTTTCCTGGAAAAATAATTTATTACAGTCCCTGGGAGAGAACAGTATTCTAAAGTTAACTTTTGCAATTCTTCTGACCTTCCAACTCTTTCCCTTGCTAAGTGCCTAAAGCAATTTAAGAGAAGACAAATTGATCAACATAATAATTATTGTTGAGAATTGACTCTCAGTTATTAGTGTTTTGAGCACTGGCAACTTTTGTGTGGGCTTCTGTTATAGTTTTTGTAAATTATCATGGATCTCTGCTTAGTTTATTTTTATATTCCCTCAGTTTCATACTTTTGATAATTATTTTTAGGTCAGTTATACATAGATATCACTATCTGTAACATAAAAAACCTTGTGCTAATTTTAATACAAACAGTAGGGCATTAGTTAGAAAATTGAAAATAATCTGGGTTGAACAACTTCAATAAGAATGGTTTACTTGAAACCCTTCAAAGGTTTTACAAATGATGAGATAACTTATGTAAAATATGATAGTGTGACTCAAGTCAATAAAACTTAAATATAGACTAGGATTTGGAAATATAAAAATCTAGGTTATATCAGTGGTGGTATCTGCATACATGAAAATGTCTGGATGCAGGTGACTTTTACTATGAATTTTTTCACTTAATTTTATCTTAAATACCCTGTAGTAAGTTTTGCATTTGTAATAAGGAAAACTTAGAATTAATCTAAAAATAAATTTTGCTATAAAATGAAAATAAGTAGGTTTGTG
>SJYC01101286.1:0-10746 GCA_006408675.1 Madoqua kirkii
TTAGTATTTATTTTTCATCATTATTTTAGAGCCCACAATTTGTCTGTTAAATACAATGTCAAAATAAGTTCTGTGCATATAGGTGAATGTTTGTTTCTTGAGTCTTTTTGATGAATGTACTTTATCGCCATTAGCATTTTTTCTTTAGAATTTTTCTACAAAAGAAAGAAAGGTATTTTTCCTGTAGAATTATCTGCAGCCAGAATTTTAGTGATTTCAGAGCATTAACTAGACTTTGAGTAATACTGCCATAATTTACTCAACAAATATGCTAAAGATAGACTTTTGAGGAGTTTATATGCTTTATGATTGCTTTAGATAGTGGTATAATAAACTGCTTTGCTGATACTTAGTCTGCATTTTTGTCAGGATGTATTTTGTATAGATACCTAAACATGGAATTATAGGGTCAAAAAGTAAACTATATGAAATTCCAAGATACTGTCAGATTGTCTACCACTAGAGTTGTTCCCCTTTGAATTTCTACCAACAATCTGTTCGTATACTTGTTTCTCCACAACTTTGCCTAACAGACTACATAGCAAAACTTTTGGGTTTTTGCATAATAGTTGAGAAATGTCACCAAAACTGTAGTTTTTCTTTGCATTTATCTCACTATAAGTTAGATTAAACATACAGATGAGATAACTTTATGCTATCAGGGCATTAAGTAGTCATTTTTTACCAAAAATAACATGTATGTATGCAGTGGAAGTGACAAATAGATTTTAAGGGACTAGATCTGATAGATAGAGTGCTGATGAACTATGGATGGAGGTTCATGACATTTTACAGGAGACAGGGATCAAGACAATCTCCCCAAAAAATAAATGCAAAAAGCAAAATGGTTGTCTGAGAAGGCCTTATAAATAGCTGTGAAAAGAAGAGAAGTGAAAAGCAAAGGAGAAAAGGAAAGATATGCCCATCTGAATGCAGAGTTGCAAAGAATAGCAAGAAGAGATAAGCAAGCTTTCCTCAGTGATCAGTACAAAGATATAGAGGAAAAAAATAGAATGAGAAAGACTAGAGCTCTCTTCAAGAAAATTAGAGATACCAAGGAAACATTCATGCAAAGATGGGCACAATAAAAGACAGAAATGGCATGGACCTAACAGAAGCAGAAGATATTAAGAAGAGATGGCAAGATTATACAGAAGAACTGTACAAGAAAGAACTTCATGACCCAGATAATCACGATGGTGTGATCAATCACCTAAAGCCAGACATTCTGGAATGTGAAGTCAACTGGGCCTTAGGAAGCATCAGTACGAACAAAGCTAGTGGAGGTGATGGAATTCCAGTTGAGCTATTTAAAATCTCGAAAGATGATGCTGTGAAAGTGCTGCACTCAATATGTTAGCAAATCTGGAAAACTCAGCAGTTGCCACAGGACTGAAAAAAGTCAGTTTTCATTTTAATCACAAAGAAAGGCAATGCCAAAGAATGCTCAGACTACTGCACAATTGTACTCAGTTCAGTTCAGTCACTCAGTCATGTGCAACTCTATGTGACCCCATGAACTGCAGGACGCCAGGCCTTTCTGTCCATCTCCAACTCCCAGAGTCCACCCAACCCCATGTCCATTGTGTTGGTGATGCCATCCAACCATCTCATCCTCTGTCGTCCCCTTCTCCTCCTGCCCTCAATAGTTCCTAGCATCAGGGTCTTTTTAAATGAGTTAGCTCTCCACATCAGATGGCCAAAGTATTGGAGTTTTAGCTTCAACATCAGTCCCTCCAATGAACACTCAGGACTGATCTCCTTTAGGATGGACTGGTTGGATCTCCTTGCAGTCCAAGGGACTCTCAAGAGTCTTCTCCAACACCACATTTCAAAAGTAACAATTCTTCGGTGCTCAGCTTTCTTTATAGTCCAACTCTCACAATCCACTACTTATATCACAAGCTAGTAAAGGAATGCTCAAAATTCTCCAAGCCAGGCTTCAACAATACGTGAACTGTGAACTTCCAGATGTTCAAGCTGGTTTTAGAGAAGTCAGAGGAACCAGAGATCAAGTTGCCAACATCTGTTGGATCATTGAAAAAGCAAGAGAGTTCCAGAAAAACATTTATTACTGCTTTAATGACTATACCAAAGACTTTGACTGTTTGGATCACAATAATCTGTGGAAAATTCTTCAAGAGATGGGAATGTCACACCACCTGACCTGCCTCTTGAGAAATCTGTATGCAGGTCAGGAAGCAACAGTTAGAACTGGACAGGGAACAATAGACTGGTTCCAAATAGGAAAAGGAGTACGTCAAGGCTGTATTTTGTTACCCTGCTTATTTAACTTATATGTGGAGTACATCATGAGAAATGCTTGTGCTTGATGAAGCACAAGCTGGAATGAAGGTTGCTGGGAGAAATGTCAATAACCTCAGATATGCAGATGATATCACCCTTATGGCAGAAAGTGAAGAACTAAATAGCCTCTTGATGAAAGTGAAAGAGAAGAGTGAAATAGTTGGCTTAAAAGAGCTCAACATTCAGAAAACAAAGATCATGGCATCCAGCCTCATCATTTCATGGGAAATAAATGGGAAAACAGTGGCTGACTTTATTTTTGGGGCTCCAAAATCACTGCAGATGGTGACTGCAGCCATGACATTCAAAGATGCTTGCTCCTTGGAAGAAAAGTTATGACCAACCTAGACAGCATATTAAAAATCAGAGACACTACTTTGCCAATGAAGGTCCATCTAGTCAAAGTTGTGGTTTTTCCAGTACTCATGTATGGACATGAGGGTTAAACTATAAAGAAACTGAGTGCTGAAGAACTGATGCTTTTGAACTGTGATGTTAAAGAAGACTCTTGAGGGTTCCTTGGACTGTAAAGAGATCCAACCAGTCCATCCTAAAGGAGACCAGTTGGGGGTGTTCTTTGAAAGGACTGATTTTGAAGCTGAAACTCCAGTATTTTCGCCACCTCATGTGGAGAGCTGACTCATTTGAAAAGACCTTGATGGTGGGAATGATTGAAGGTAGAAGGAGAAGGGAATGAAAGAGGATTAGATGGTTGGATGACTTCACCAACTCACTGGACATAAATATGAGTGAACTCTGAGAGTTGGTGATGGACAGGGAGGCCTGGCATGCTGTGGTCCATGGTGTCATAAAGAGTTGGACACGACTGAGTGAATGAACTGAACTGATTTTTTAATCAATTTTTTTTTAAATTGAAGGATAATTGCTTTACAGAATTATGTTGTTTTCTGTCATGTATGTATGTTTGTATGTATATGTGTGTATATATATATATATATATATAGTATAGAAACTTGCTGACTATAAATTAGTAAAGGTGCTTTCATAATCTGTCAACCATTTTTTTTTTCTTGGCAAAATAATTTGTTTTTTTTTTTTTTAATTCTTGATGGTTTAATATGGCCTATGGCTTTTTAAATTTGATTTTGCAAACTTTTCAATTATCTGATAACAGTAGATCACTTTGAAAACTAAGATTGAGAAAGGAAAGAAAGTATCTTTTCCATCTCAAGAATGAAAGCCTAAATAGGCAAAATGCAATCTTTAATATATACTGTGAGTCTGAGGTTTAAGAGGGCAGAAGCAGACAGGGAAGCTAAGAAAAACTCTCTCTTCCAAAAGGAATACCTTTTTGGTATTTCTTCATATGTTTAAAGACTCTGTTTTTAGTGTTTTCCTTTCTGGATTTCTTTTTTTCTTCTTCTTCCTCCTTACCATGTGTGCACCTTCTTTCTTTTAGGAGGTCCCATGAAAGCTTGGAGAAGTTAGGGTGGGATGTGGTGAAAGTCAGGCAGAAAATTGGTAACTCAGGGAAATTTTGCTCAAGAATGTTTTAATAAGCTCTGGAGTAGTGTTGAGGTCCTTTAATGGACTGGAACCTTGTGGTCTGGAGTCGATGATAAGAGAGAAAAAGACTGATATTCCTTGGTTTATGCAGAAAGCCAATAAAGTCCTTGACATAGGGCTTGCGTCACTCACAAAGGCACCTGGTACCCTCTTTAGGGGATGAAATGTGCCTTCACCAGATGGTCTTAGAAGCCTGGGCAGGGGAATGAGCACGACGGGTCTCTGCGCTCCAAAGAATTAGCCTCAGAGAGAGAGAGAGAAAGCAAGACACAGGGACCAAAGCTCTGATGGAGCAAAGGTGTTTTAATCAACATGGTGTGGGCATATATACTGTCTTACAAGGTAGTTATTCTCAGCAAAGATAAAGATTAAAATTCCAGACTTACAAAACATAGGCGATTCATATTAAAGACAGAGGGAATTGTAAACAATCACTTTTACCGTATGGTTCATAAGAAGGAAGAGGGTACTTATCACCGTATAGAAAAACTAATGAAGGAAATGCCTGGATTTCTCAACCTCCTTGGAGAGGCTTACCTCTCCTCTTAATTCCTGAATATTCAGGAATTAATAAGGAATTCCTGACTGATTAAAAACAGCACACAGGAAGCCTCTTGTTAAATGCTTCCTGACAGAGTAGTAGATCCCAGAGCCTGGCTTTGACTTCAGAGAAAGCAGACAAGTGTATTGCTCAATCAACAATTTGAACAACTTGGTGGGTCAAAAAGAAGCTTTGAAGATAAAAAGGTTAAGATACTGTTCATCACTCTGGGGCCAAAGGAGAGTGTGGTGTTGCTCCCTTTATAAGACTTCAAAATGTATCACACAGCTGGCTTAGACCTTGGGTTTCCCAACTATTGTTTTTTAATGGAAGTAAAATTAATGTCTTCCACATGCCTGGAAGTTTATAAACCAGTTTCTGAAGATATAAAATGATGAGAGTTTTAATCTACTCAAAGAGGCACTAGAGCACAGTGATTAAAATATGAATCCTGGAAATATAACCTTAAGTCTGAGTGACATTTGGGCAAGTTATTTAACCTCACTGTAACTCACTTTGTTTAAAAATTTTTAAATTTAACTATTAAAATACTTAAAATTTCACCTTGTATATAGCGAATACTTAGTCATGATTATAGTTATTTGAAATAGATCCTTTAAAAAAAATTTCCCCTGTAACAAATGGATATGCTCTTAATCTTTTCTAATATCTCCTGTTCTATCCATAAGGCCAAGTGCAGATAGTCTTCCCTGATCACCATTCTAAGGGTCCAGGGACATATATATTCCTATTTTTCTTGGTATATGAAGATAGTGCTTAGTGCAATAAGCACTTTTTTTTAGCTGCACAGTATTTTTTGTGCCACGAATTAGCTATACATCCACAATAAAGATGTACTAGCCAGATATCTTGGGCATCCCTGATAGTTCACTTGGTGAAGCGTCTACCTGCAATGCAGGAGACCCCCAGTTCAATTCCTGGGTCAGGAAGATCTGTTGGAGAAGGGATAGGCTACCCACTCCAATATCCTTGGGCTTCCCTGGTAGCTCAGCTGGTAAAGAATCCACTTGCAATGCAGGAGACCTGAGTTCCATCCCTGGGTTGTGAAGATCCCCTAGAGAAAGGAAAGGCTACCGACTCCAGTATTCTGACCTAGAGAGTTCCATGGACTGTACAGTCCATGGGATCACAAAGAGCCAGACACAACTGAGCAACTTTCACTTTATTTCTTCTTCAGCCAGAGATCTTAGTTTATTCATTTACAAAATATAGACTTTATCTTTAAAGATCACTATATCTGTGAAACTCATCATTAATGCATAGTCTTGACACAAAAATATGCTTCCTTTAAGGATATTTTTCTTTAATCATATTTATAAGGAATTTCACAAATTTTCAAATAAAACCCTGTATACTCTACTTACTAAAAATCTTGCAGTCAGTTATTGCTAATTCTTGGACTGGGAGGAAATTTTAGATCTCAAGTTTATAGTCCACTGAGCTTAGAGTTAATCACAGGGTGTTCTAAGATTAAGTGCTATATTTACAGAATTAACAACTCTCTTTAGAAACATACCCCAATTGGTTTGCCACACATGCCAATCTCTTCAGAACCTGCAGATGCAGAAGGCCAACTGTACAATGTTGTTTTATACAAGAGATTTGAGCATCTGCAGGTTTCGGTCTCCACAGGAGAGTCATGGAACCAATCTTCCACAAACATTGAGAGGACAACTGTAATAAAAATATGCAATGATTGGTTTATGGTATTACTTCTCATATAGGTGAGTGTGTACGTGTGTGTGTATATATATATATATGATATGTGGTTTTGTATATACCAGTAATGTATATATGTGCCTATGTGTACATACATTTACACATACATGTGTGTTTGTTAGTTCAGTTGTCCAGTCATGTCCAACTCTTTATGACCCCACGGACTGCAACATGCCAGGCTTTCCTGTCCATCACTAACTCCCGAAGCCTATTCAAACTCATGTCCATCATATCAGTGATGCCATCAAACCATCTCATCCTCTATCATCCCCTCCTCCTCCCTTTTTCAATCTTTCCTGAGAAACAGGGTCTTTTCCAATGAGTCAGTTATCACATCAGGTGGCCAAAGTGTTGGAATTTTAGCTTCAGCATCACTCCTTTTAATGAATATTCAGGATTGATTTCCTTTAGGATGGACTGGTTGGTTTTCCTTGCAGTCCAAGGGACTCTCAATGAGTCTTCTCCAACACCACAGTTCAAAAGCATCAGTTTTTTGGTGCTCAGCTTTCTTTATAGTCCAACTCTCCCATCCATACATGACTACTGGAAAAACCATAGCCTTGACTAGATGAACCTTTGTTGGTAAAGTAATGTTTCTGCTTTTAAATATGCTTTCTAGATTGGTCATAGCTTTTCTTCCAAGGAGCAAGCATCTTCTAATTTTGTGGCTGCAGTCACTGTCTGCAGTGATTTTGTGTAGACTCACATATATTTGACATACACATGTATACATACATGGCATATAGAGATACATACAATGATGGCAATAGTGTGTATGTATATCCTTATATTATTGATGATTAAATCAATAATTGCAGATTTCTGATTTACAGAAGTCAGTCACTTATAGACTGGGTTATCATTTTGAACCTGTTATTTTCAATATTGCATTTATTTGGCTTCACTAGGTCTTAGTTGCCATGTTGGGTTTTTTTAGCTACAGCATGTGGACTATTTTTTGTTTTTAAGCTGTGGCATGTTCCCTGTTAATTGCAATACATGGGATCCAGTCCCTGACCAGGGATCAAACCTGAGCCACCCGCATTGGGAGCACAGAGCCTTAGCCACTGGAACACCAAGGCTCAAAAACACTTAAAATATTGAGCTCTAATATTTCAATTATAGTTTTTTATAATACAAATAACTCAACTGATTAAATATCAGTTGTCTAACATATTATGCTGAGGTAAAATACAAGAACATTTGATAATGATATTTACAAATGCATCTACTAAAGATTAGAAATAGAAAATATTTATAGGGATTGGTTCATATCTGTAAAACGAGACTTTCCACTAGTGATGGTATGGTTTAAAGTATATGAGGCATATGGTTTGTGAGAGCTTTTCAAATGGACTACAGGAGCAGAACTGGCTTTTTCATTTATTAGCAGTGTGATCTTGGACACCTTTTCTTCATATGTCAGGTACATGTAAGGGGTGTGGGACAGTGCTGGGTACATCCTAATTGTAATGACATAGTGGAGATTCTTCCAGGTCTATAATTATATGAAATAGTAATGAGGGTTTCTTTGGCCATGTGATACTGAAGAGTATGAACTCAATGAAATAAACACTTTAATTCTTATTTATCATATGCATTTACAGTATAAAGGAATAGCTTACAGAACTTAGCTTGAAACTTGGTACAGTTGGAGGTAATTTAAGGAAGGTGATGTATTTTTTAGGGTTCTCCAAAGAATAGAATCCTGTTCTGGGTGAGGAGAAGAATGTGGGGAGAGAAAAGGAGGATTATGAGGAATGGGCTAAAGTAATATGGATGTTGTGAGTGCCCTCACAAAGCCGAGGATCCAGAGGGCTGGCAATATGCTTCAGTCTGATTCTGAAAGCCTGAAAACAAGGAAAGTTGAGTTTTGTAAATCCCAGTCCTAAGGCAGGAGAAGATGAGATGAGATGTCCTAGCTGATGCAGGAATCTAGGAAAATAGGGCAAATTCCTTTTCTTTAAGATTTTGTTTTATTTAGGCCTGCAATGGATTGAATGTCTACTTACCTACATTCTAGGGCTTCTCAGATGATGCTAGTGGCAAAAAACTTGCCTACCAATGCAGGAGAGACAACAGACACAGGTTTGATCTGTGGGTTGGTAAGATCCCCTGGAGGGGAGTGCATAGCAGCCCATTCCAGTATTCTTGCATGGAGAATCCATGGACACGGAGGCTGGCAGACTATATTCCACGGGGTTGCAAAGAGTCAGAAATGACGTAAACAACTTATCACAACATCTACATATAGGAGGGCAATCTGCTTTGAGTCCACAGGTTCAAATACTAATCTCATCCAGAAACACTCTCGCAGATGCAAACAGAAATAACATTTAATTTGGAACGCCACGGCCAGTTGAGTTAACATATGAAATTAACCTTCACAGATGAATATGGTGATAACTGGAAGAATTATATCAATTTATATCTTTAATCCTCACATATGAGAAGAACGATGCAAAAGTTACTCCTCTTTTATATACTATTAATTTAGCTTTGTACTGAGTCAGAGTCAGTAAGTATTAATAGCTGTTTGCTATGCCTGAATTCTTTATAAACAGAATTTTAAACCTGAGCATCAATTAAGCAATATAGTTAAGGAATGTACTTGATGGAAAGGGCCAGTGTCTGTACATCTGATCTTTAACTCTCTTCTCTGTAGAGAGTTAAACTTTATAAATGGCTGAAGAATAGAGATAAAATTTGATATTTTAATGATACTAGCTATTGTTCCCCTAGAATAATTCAGTTAATGTTGCCATATATTGAACAGCACTGAAACAATTTATCTTTCCTTTTAAGTTCATGCTGTATAGAGAATTAAATGGGGAAAAATAAATTCTAGATCATTTTTACAAGGCCAATATTTTTTGGCCAGTGTTTGAACATTGTAAAGAGTTGTGTAAGTAAAGATTATTCATTTAGACAGTGTTCTCATTTCAACAATAGCTCATTTCTAGTATTTAATTACATGATGTTCCAAATGATACCATTCCAGTAGAATTAGAAAGCTTTCTCAATCACAGTTTTGAATATCTTATCGAATTAGAGGGTAGAACTTTTATGTTGTGAATATAATGTAGAATATAATTGCTATTTTGAAAGTGAAAGTCGTTCAGTAGTGTCCGATTCTTTGTGATCCCATGGACTACACAGTCCATGGAATTCTCCAGGCCAGAATACTGGAGTGGGTAGCCTTTCCCTTCTCCAGGGGATCTTCTCAACCCAGGGATGAAACCCAGGTATCCCACATTGCAGGCAGATTTTCCAGCTGAATCACCAGGGAAGCATGAGAATACTGGAGTGGGTAGCCTATCCCTTCTCCTGAGGATCTTCCCAATCCAGGAACTGAACAGGGATCTCCTGCATTGCAGGCAGATTCTTTGCCAACTGAGCTATCAGGGAAGCCCCAATTTCTATTTCACTATTTGGATAAAGAAGATGGGAGAGACCAAAAAAGAAATGTTTGAATAAATATTTAAAACAAGTTCAAATGCTGAAATATGACTTTTATTAATGTGAAATAAGTTATATTAGAATATAATTATACATTTTATAATATTACTAGTCTTTTAGGATTATATGAATAAAATGCAGACACAAAAAACTTTTACCAGAATCATAAAACTAGTGAGAAAATTAATATGAACAATTCCAATAATTTATTAAAACAAACTTTAGATCCAGAAATAGGCTCCCCAAAATACTGATTTTAATTTTTGATGAAAGTACAACAGCAATTTAATAGAGAAAGAGTAGTCTTTTCAGCAGGTGGTACTGAAGTAACTAACATCTATGGACAAAAAGAATAACCTCAATCTGTATGTCACACCTTATCCAAAAACCAACTCAGAAGGGATACTCTATAAACTTTTAGAAAATAACACAGGAGAAAAACTAGAGCTTGGTCAAGTGTTTTTTAGACATGACATCAAATGCACGATAAAAGAAAAAAAAAGTAAATTGAATGATTAAATTAAAATTCCAATAAAAATGAAAGCCATTAGCTCTGAGAAGGATGGCTAAGAAGATTAAAGTACGAGTTGAATGCTGACTGAGAAAAGAATAGTAAACCTCTATTATCTGTTAAAGATTAATATCTGAAACATAAAAAGTCCACTTAACACCCTTTATCAGTAAATAAGCAAACAAAAATCTCAAGCCATTCCAAATAGAAAGTGGGCAAAGAATATGAAGAAACATTTAACTGAAAAGGATTTAAGGATGGCAATAAATACATGAAAAAATGTTCAACATCACTAGTCATTAAGGAAATAAAAATTTGAACCAAATGACGTATCTTTTGCAAGAGCTAAAATAAAAAAAATAGTGACAATACTACATGCTGATGAAGATGCAGAGAAAAGAAATCCCTTATGCATTGCTAGTGGTATTGTAAAATCCCCAGTTCCTTTGATATTTCAAAACAAGAGAAAAACTCAAGATTATTATTTTTTCTATGATTTACTATCAATAGCACAATATTTTAGTTAAGGCATGAATTGAGTCTAATTTCTTATGAATTAAACTTTAAAAATGTTTATATTATGCAACATTTATTATGCTACATATTGTATATAAAATATGGGTGAAACCATCAGTGTTTCTACAAATTTTTAAAATATTAC
>SJYC01101291.1:0-14923 GCA_006408675.1 Madoqua kirkii
CCAACATATGAAGGCTGAACAACACGCTGCTGAATAACCAACAAATCACAGAAGAAATCAAAAAAGAAATCAAAATATGCATAGAAATGAATGAAAATGAAAACACAACAACCCAAAACCTGTGGAACACTGTAAAAGCAGTGCTAAGAGGAAAGTTCATAGCAATACAGGCATACCTCAAGAAACAAGAAAAAAGTCAAATAAATAACCTAACTCTACACCTAAAGCAACTAGAAAAGGAAGAAATGGAGAACCCCAGGGTTAGTAGAAGGAAAGAAATCTTAAAAATTAGGGCAGAAATAAATGCAAAAGAAACAAAAGAGACCATACCAAAAATCAACAAAGCCAAAAGCTGGTTCTCTGAAAGGATAAATAAAACTGGCAGACCATTAGCCAGACTCATCAAAAAACAAATGGAGAAAAATCAAATCAATAAAATTAGAAATGAAAATGGAGAGATCACAACAGACAACACAGAAATACAAAGAATTATAAGAGACTACTATCAGCAATTATATGCCAATAAAATGGACAACATGGAAGAAATGGACAAATTCTTAGAAAAGTACAACTTTCCAAAACTGAGCCAGGAAGAAATAGAAAATCTTAACAGACCATCACAAGCACAGAAATTGAAACTGTAATCAGAAATCTTCCAGCAAACAAAAGCCCAGGTCCAGATGCTTTCACAGCTGAATTCCACCAAAGATTTAGAGAAGAGCTAACACTTATCCTACTCAAACTCTTCCAGAAAATTGCAGAGGAAGGTAAACTTCCAAACTCACTCTATGAGGCCACCATCACCCTAATACCAAAACCAGACAAAGACGCCACAAAAAAAGAAAACTACAGGCCAATATCACTGATGAACATAGATGCAAAAATCCTTAACAAAATCCTAGCAATCAAAATCCAAAAACACATTAAAAAGATCATACACCATGACCAAGTGGGCTTTATCCCAGGGATGCAAGGATTCTTCAATATCTTCAAATCAATCAATGTAATACACCACATTAACAAATTGAAAAATAAAAGCCATATGATTATCTCAATAGATTCAGAGAAAGCCTTTGACAAAATTCAACATCCATTTATGATAAAAGCTCTCCAGAAAGTAGGAATAGAAGGAACATACCTCAACTTAATAAAAGCTACCTATGACAAACCCACAGCAAACATTATCCTCAATGGTGAAAAATTGAAAGCATTTCCCCTAAAGTCAGGAACAAGACAAGGGTGCCCACTTTCACCACTACTATTCAATATAGTTTTGGAAGTTTTGGCCACAGTAATCAGAGCAGAAAAAGAAATAAAAGGAATCCAAATTGGAAAATAAGAACTAAAACTCTCGCTGTTTGCAGATGACATGATCCTCTACATAGAAAACCATAAAGACTCCACCATAAAATTACTAGACCTAATCAATGAATATAGTAAATTTGCAGGATATAAAATCAACACACAGAATCCCTTGCATTTCTATACACTGATAATGAAAAAATAGAAAGAGAAATTAAGGAAACAATTCATTCACCATTCCAACAAAAAGAATAAAATACTTAGGAATATATCTACATAAAGAAACTAAAGACCTATATATAGAAAATTATAAAACACTAGTGAAAGAAATCAAAGAGGACACTAATAGATGGAGAAATATACCATGCTCATGGATCTGATATAGTGGAAATGAATATACTGCTCACAGCAATCTATAGATTCAATGCAATCCCTATCAAGCTACCAGCAGTATTTTTCAGAGCTAGAACAAATAATTTCACAATTTGTATGAAAATACAAGAAACCTCAAATAGCCAAAGCAATCTTGAAAAAGGAGAATGGAACTGGAGGAATCAACCTGCCTGACTTTAGGCTCTACCACAAAGCCACAGTCATCAAGACAGTATGGTACTGGCACAAAGACAGAAATATAGATCAGTGGAACAAAAGAGAAGGCCCGGAGATAAATCCACACACCTATGGACACCTTATTTTTGACAAAGGAGGCAAGAATATACAATGGATTAAAGACAATCTCTTTAACAAGTGGTGCTGGAAAACTGGTCAACCACTTGTAAAAGAATGAAACTAGAACACTTTCTAACACCATACACAAAAATAAACTCTAAATCGATTAAAGAGCTAAATGTAAGACCAGAAACTATAAAACTCCTAGAGGAGAACATAGGCAAAACAGTCTCCGACATACATCACAACAGGATCCTCTATGATCCACCTCCCAGAATATTAAAAATAAAAGCAAAAATAAACAAATGGGACCTAATTAAAAGCTTCTGCACAACAAAGGAAACTATAAGCAAGGTGAAAAGACAGCCTTCCGAATGGGAGGAAATAATAATAATGAAGCAACTGACAAAGAACCCATCTCAAAAATATACAAGCAACTCCTGCAGCTCAATTCCAGAAAAATAAATGACCCAATCAAAAAACGGGCCAAAGAACTAAATAGACATTTCCCTGAATGGCTAACAAACACATGAAAAGATGCTCAACATCACTCATTATCAGAGAAATGCAAATCAAAACCACAGTGAGGTACCATTTCACGCCAGTCAGAATGGCTGCTATCCAAAAGTCTACAAGCAATAAATGCTGGAGAGGGTGTGGAGAAAAGGGAACCCTCTTACACTGTTGCTGGGAATGCAAACTAGTACAGCCACTATGGAGAACAGTGTGGAGATTCCTTAAAAACCTGGAAATAGAACTGCTTTATGACCCAGCAATCCCACTGCTGGGCATAAACACTGAGGAAACAAGACATGTGTACCCCAGTGTTCATTGCAGCACTGTTTATAATAGCCAGGACATGGAAGCAACCTAGATGTCCATCCATAGATGAAAGGGTAAGAAAGCTGTGGTACATATACACAACGGAGTATTACTCAGCCATTAAAAAGAATACATTTGAATCAGTTCTAATAAGGTAGATGAAACTGGAGCCTATTGTACAGAGTGAAGTAAGCCAGAAAGAAAAACACCAATTCAGTATACTAACACATATATATGGGATTTGGAAAGATGGTAATGATAACTCTGTATGTGAGACAGCAAAAGAGACACAGATGTATAGAATGGTCTTTTGGATTCTGTGGGAGATGGAGAAGGTGGGATGACTTGGGAGGATGGCATTGAAACATGTATAATATCATATATGAAACAAATTGCCAGTCCACAGTCAATGCATGATACTAGATGCTTGGGGCTGGTGCACTGGGATGACCTAGAGTGATGGTACGGGGAGAGAGGAGGGAAAGGGGTTCAGGATGTGGAACACATATATACCTGTGGTGGATTCATGTTGATGTATGGCAAAACCAATACAATATTGTAAAGTAACTAACCTCCAATTAAAATAAATAAATTTATATTAAAAATAATAAAAAGTAAATAAAATAAAATAGCATCAAAAGAATAAAATACAAAAAAAAGGTCAACTAAAATAGAAAATATACATAAAGAAAATGAACTAAGCCAAACCTGATGACTGAAAAACTCTAATAAAGTTGATAAATGACTGGCAATAAATATGTCTAAGAAATATTTTTTTTAATTTTCTAAAATGAGAAGTGAAAAAAGACATTGCTGGAGAACAGACATCAGGTTGTAAGAGGATATTGTGAAAGAAATATCACCCATGAATTAGAAATCCTGTATGACAGAAAAAATATCTTCAAAGACTGTACTGTGTGGTCAGTCATGTCCAACTCTTTACGACCCCATGGACTGAAGTCCCCCTGTCCATGGAATTTTCCAGGCAAAAATACTGGAATGGATTGCCATTTCCTTGTCCAATCTACAAAGACTAAAGTTACTAAAACTAAAATATTAAGAAATAGTATGAAGAATGCCATATCAAAGAATGTCCTATATCAATGAATAATTCTCTTCTAAAAATTGCACTCAGTCCTTGATCTCTTCCTACACAGAAACCTTCAGTTCTGGATGGCTTTACAGGTAAATGATTCTAGAATTTTAAAAACAGCACTAATATTGCTAACATTTATCAGAGAATTAAACATCAGACTCACTTCTAACTCTTTTTGTTAAATCAACACAGCCTTGATACCAAAACCTGACAAGGATATTCCAACAAAGAAAATTTTCAAACCAATATCTTTCATGAACATGGATGGCGCATCCTAAATGAAATTCAGTAAAAGGCATCTAGAGATAAGAGGGAAAGAAATATAGTACATAGAAATCATGTTGGATTTTCTATGTGTGTGTGTGTTAGTCACTCAGTCATGTCAGACTCTTTGCGATCCCATGGACAGTAGCTCACCAGGCTCCTCTATCCAAGAAATTCTGCAGACAAAAACTGGAGTGGCTTGCCATTCCCTTCCTAGTAGATCTTCCTAACTCAGGATCAAACCCAAGTCTTCTGATTTTCAGGCAGATTTTTTACCAGTTAAGCTACCAGGAGACCTAGGGTTAACTCTAGGAATTAAATTTTAGTTATCATTCAAAGATCAATTGTGAGTCATCATGGTTATAGGAACAAGGAGAAAATAAAGCAATCATCACAATACATGTTTAAAAAGTTGATAAAATTTAACACAAATTCCTTAGGATAAATTTTTAAGCAAAATAAGACTTGAAATATACTTTATCTAATTAAGAGTATCCACCTTAATTATACAGTGGAAGTGACAAATAGATTCAAGGGATTAGATCTGATAGACAAAGTACCTGAAAAACTATGGATGGAGGTTTGTGACACTGTATAGGAGGTGGTGATGAAAACCATTTCCAAGGAAAAGAAATTCAAAATGGCAAAATGTCAGTCTGAAGAGACTTTACAAATAGCTGAGAAAAAAAGAGAAGTGAAAGGCAAAGGAGAAAAGAAAAGATACAGCCATTTGAATGCACAGTTCCAAAGAATAGCAAGGAGAGATAAGAAAATCTTCCTATGTGAACAATGCAAAGAGATAGAGGAAAACAAAGAATGGGAAAGCCTAGAGATCTCTTCAAGAAAATTAGAGATACCAAGGGAACATTTCATGCAAAGATGGGCTCAATAAAGGACAGAAATGGTATGGACCTAACAGAAGCAGAAGATATTTAAAAGAGGTGGCAAGAATACACAGAAGAACTGTCCAAAAAAGATCTGAATGATGCAGATAACCACGATGGTGTGATCACTCATCTAGAGGCAGACATCCTGAAATGTGAAGTCAAGTGGGCCTTAGGAAGCACCACTATGAACAAAGCTAATGGAGGTGATGGAATTCCAGTTGAGCTATTTCAAGTCCTAAAAGATTATGCTGTGAAAGTGCTGCATTCATTATGCCAGTAAATTTGGAAAACTCAGCAGTGGCCACAGGACTGGAAAAGGTCAGTTTTCATTCCAATCACAATGAAGGGCAATGCCAAAGAATGCTCAGACTACCACACAATTGCATTTATCTCACGTGCTAGCGAAGTAATGCTCAAAATTCTCCAACCGAGGTTTCAACAGTATGTATACTGAGAACTTCCAGATGTTCAAGCTGGTTTTACAAAAGGCAGAGGAACCAGAGATCAAACTGCCAACATCTGTTGGATCACAGAAAAGGCAAGAGAATTCCAGAAAATCATTTATTTCTGCTTCATTGATTATGCTAAAGCCTTTGACTGTGTCAGGAAGATCCACTGGAGAAGGGATAGGCTACCCACTCCAATTTTCTTGGGCATCCCTTGTGGCACAGCTGGTAAGAATCTAGCTGCAATATGGGAGACCTGGGTTCAATCCCTGGGTTAGGAATATTCCCTGGAGAAGGGAGAAGCTACCCATTCCAGTATTCTGGCCTGGAGAATTTCATGGACTAAGTTCATGGGGTCACAAAGAGTCAGACCTGACTAAGCAACTTTCACTTTGACTTTGACTGTGTGGATCACAACAAACTATGAAAAATTCTTAAAGAGATGGAATACCAGACCACCTTACCTGCCTCCTGAGAAATCTCCTTGCAGGTCAAGAAACAACAGTTAGAATCAGACATGGAAAAATGAACCTGTTCAAAATTGGGAAAGGAATACATCAAGGCTGTATACTGTCACTCTGCTTTTTTTTCAGAGTATATGATGTGAAATGCCAGGCTGGATGAAGCACAAGCTGGAATCAAGATTGCCAGGAGAAATATTAATAACATCAGATATGCAGATGACACAACCCTTATGGCAGAAAGCCAAGAGGAACTAAAGAGCATATTTATAAAAGTGGAAGAGGAGAGTGAAAAGCTGGCTTAAAACTCAACATTCAGAAAACTAAGACCATGGAATCCTGTTCCATCATTTCATGGCAGATAAATGGGGAAACAATGGAAAGTGACAGACTTTATTTTCTTGGGCTCCAAAATCACTGCAGATGGTGACTGCAGCCATGAAATTAAAGACACGTGTCCCTTGGAAGAAAAGCTATGACAAACCTAGACACTATATTAAAAAGAAGATACATCAGTTTGCTAATAAAGTTCTGGATACTCAAGGCTATGATTTTTCCAGTAGTCATGTATGGATGTGAGAGTTGGACCATAAAGAAGTCTGAGTGCAAAAAATTGATGCTTTTGAGCCATGGTGTTGAGAAGACTTTTGAAAATCTCCTGGTCATCAAGGAGATCAAACAAGTTAATCCCAAAAGAAATCAACCTTGAATATTCATTGGAAGGACTGATGCTGAAGCTGAATTTGATGCAAAGGGCCAACTCATTAGAAAAGACCATGATGCTGGGAAACATTGAAGAAAGGAGGACAAAGGGACTACAGAGGATGAGAGGGTTGGATGGCATCACTGACTCAATGGACAGAGTTTGAGCAAGCTTTGGGAATTGGTGAAAGAGAAGGAAGCCTGGCATGCTGCTATCCATGGGATCACAAAGAGTTAGACACAATTGAGCAACTGAATGGCTGAACAACAACAGCAAGCAACTGTTGTACATGTGAAATGTTTAATGTTTTACCGGAAGAATAAAGATGCCTATTATCACACTTTAAATGCAGTATTATAGTGGAATTCCTCATTAGTGCAAAAGTGCAAGTAAATAAAATTGATAAAACACACAAGTATCATAAAAAATAAAATTGTCATTACTGCTACTGCTAAGTCACTTTAGTCAGGTCCAACTCTGTGCGACCCCATAGACAGCAGCCCATCAGGCTCCCCTGTCCCTGGGATTCTCCAGGCAAGAACACTGGAGTGGGTTGCCATTTCCTTCTCCAATGCATGAAAGTGAAAAGTGTAAGTGAAGTCGCTCAGGTGTGTTTGACCCTCAGCGACCTCATGGACGGCAGCCTTCCAGGGTCCTCCATCCATGGGATTTTCCAGGCAAGAGTACTGGAGTGGGGTGCCATTGTCATTACTTGCAGGTAATTTAATAGGATATATAAACAATCAAAAGTAAACTACTGATATGACATAACTAAATTGATCTCAAAACATAGATAAATATGATACATTTAATGTACCAAGACCATTTCAAAAGTGAATAATAAATATTACATTTACAGAAGAATTAAGGCTCAAAATTTAAGGTCAAATCATGTAAAAACATATAAGTTCTTTATAATAAAATAATAAATCTAATTAGTAGAATTGAAGAGGACCTAAAGAGATGGTGATATGTATCATGTTTGTAGGTTTGAAAGCTCAGTTCCCAAATGCAGCTTTAGTCAAAATAATTCTGAAAATCATTTCAGAATAAATATTCAGAAAAAGATAATTTATGGAGTACACAGGGCAAGGATAGCTAAGATAATCTCAAAGAAGAAGGGAAAAGATATTATATTACTCTCTCCTTGATGGATATGGCTTTTTATACACAATTTAGAAAATGTAGTTTAATTGCGAGCATAGATACATAGAAAAAAGGAACAAGTAGAGAACCACATATACACTGACAACTGATTTTGAAAAAAAGGTGCACTAGAGCATTGGAAAATGTATTAGCAGTAACTATACCCAAAATCACTGCAGATGGTGACTGCAGCCATGAAATTAAAAGATGCTTACTCCTTGGAAGGAAAGTTATGACCAACCTAGATAGCATATTCAAAAGTAGAGACATCACTTTGCCAACAAAGTCCGTCTAGTCAAGGCTATGGTTTTTCCAGTGGTCATGTATGGATGTGAGAGTTGGGCTGTGAAGGAGGCTGAGCACCGAAGAATTGATGCTTTTGAACTGTGGTGTTGGAGAAGACTGTTGAGAGTCCCTTGGACTGCAAGGAGATCCAATCAGTCCATTCTGAAGGAGATCTACCCTGAGATTTCTTTGGAAGGAATGATGCTGAAGTTGAAACTCCAATACTTTGGCCACCTAATGTGAAGAGTTGACTCATTGGAAAAGACTCTGATGCTGGGAGGAATTAGCGGCAGGAGGAGAAGGGGACGACCGAGGATGAGATGGTTGGATGGCATCACCGACTCAATGCACATGAGCTTGAGTGATCTCCGGGAGATGGTAATGGACAGGGAGGCCTGGTGTGCTGCAGTTCATGGGGTTGCAAAGAGTTGGACACGACTGAGCAACTGAACTGAACTGACCAATAACTAGGGTTACTGGATATAAGTGTCTTCCCTAACCTTGACTCCTCTAATTCAAATCGTGTGCTTCCCAGATGATGTTAGTGGTTAAGAATCTACTAACATATGCAGAATATATAAGAGCCATGGGTTCAACCCTGGGTCAGGAAGGTCTGGATTAGGAAATGGCAACCCATTCTAGAATTCTTTCCTGGAAAATGCCATGGATAGAGGAGCCTGCCAGGCTATAGTCCATGGGGCAAAAAAGTCAGACACAACTGAATGACAACATATTAAACATAGAGAGTTGGACACATAAAGAGTCCACAAAGAGTTGGACATGACTGAATGACAATATATTTAAGACAGCATATTAAAAAGCAGAGATATCACTTTGCTGACAAAGGTCTATGTAATCAAAGCTATGGTTTTTCCAGTAGTCATGGACAGATGTGAGAGCTGGACCATAAAGAAGGCTAAGTGCCAAAGAATTGATGCCTTTGAACTGTTGTACTAGAGAAGACTCTTCAGAGTCCCTCGGACAGCAAGGAGAACACACCAGTCCATCCTGAAGGAAATCAACTCTGAACATAAACTGTAAAGACTGATGCTGAAGCTGAAGTTCTAATTAATACTTTGGCCATCTGATGAGAAAAGCCAGTTCTTTGGAAAAGATCCTGATGCTGGGAAAGAGTATAGGTAAAAGTAGAAGGGAGTGGCAGAAGATGAAATTGTTCGATAGTATCCCTGACTAGAAGGACATGAATCTGAGCAAACTTTAGGAGATAGTGAAGGACAAGAAAGCCTGCAGATCGTGGGGTCACAAAGAGTTGTGCATGACTTTAGTGACTGCAAAACAACAACTTCCAATCATATCCGTTCTCTTCTCCAGGGAATCTTCAAGACCCAGGGATCAAATCTGGGTCCCTGCAATTCAGGCAGATTCTTTACCGTCTTAGCCACCTGGAAAGTCCTCAAATCATATACAAAAACCAATTACAAGTAGAGTCTAAGTATAAACATGTAAGGAAAACGACTTAAGCCATTACAGCAAGGGATGCCAAGCTATGACCTATAGGGCAAACCCAGCTCAAAACATCTGTTTGTATGGCCTGTGAGCTAACAATGAATTTTATCTTTCTTTTTTTTTTTAATGGAAACAAAAACCACATTTTCTGACATGGGAAAATTACATAAAATTCAAGTTTTAGTTTTTATAAACACTTCTTGGAACATACTCCTACCCATTAGTTAAAGTATAGTTTATGGCTAATTTTGTGCTACAACAGTAATGGTGAGCAGGTTACAGAAAGATCATTTAGCCTGCAAAGCTAAAAATATTTACTAAATGAATCTCTAAGGAAAGTCTTCATCAACCGTGGCAGTAGAGAATACTGTATGAAAATATCTATTAGCTTTGTGCTGAGGAAACTTTACTAAACAGGAAATAGGAAGCACTAACCAAATAGAAAAGAAAAGAAAAAGAAAGAAAAGAAAAGATAGACCAATCAGCCCCTGTTAAATTAAAAAGTTCTGTTAATCAAAGTTTTTTGTTTTTGTTTGGTTTGCAATTCTGAATTTTTTAATGTAAACAGAACAGAATCAACAATTTGTTTTTCTTTAGAAAAAACATCACCTGTTTGAGCATTTCTCTTCTGCCATTAAACGATTGATAAAGCTTGCTAAAGGAGTAAAGAAGCATTAAATAAATGCCTACTTCTGAAAGCAGTCAACTTTATTGAAATTAAAGGCTTAGTTCTGCAAACTGCAGACCTCTGCTAAACCTCTTCAGAAAGGACCCTAGCACACTTCACACAATATCCTAAGAATTGGTATATTAGCAAACTGCACAAGAGATGGCAAATTTGCCATCAGTCTCTTGAAGTGCTGTTAAAGCTAGAGAGCCCAGATACCTGGGAGGGTCAGTCAATTCCCAATGTCTACTCGAGCTTGCAGGACAAGCAGGGGCTATGTAGATTTCTCTACAATACTGGCTTCTGTGATTTGAGCTTACTGTTTGACATCACTTACACTGGAGTCGGTTGGGTGCCTCTGAACTGCACATAAACCAATCCCTCCTCAAGGGTACACTTCACAGAGAACAAAATACCATATATCAAGTGTAAGGATTGGCTTTCTTTCATTATTTTTTCAAACCCAATACATTTGTGATCCCGTTAAAATAACAAAGACAAAAGTAACTACCAGAAATTATTGGATGCCTGGTAATAATTGCCCCTTCTTCCTTAGTTTGAATACTTGGGTTCAAACTACAAATCCAAGTTCTTAATGAAATTTCTCTGATGGCCCCATAGCGAAGACTCCATGCTTCCAATGCAGAGGGCCAAGGTTCGCTCCCTGGTGAGGGAACTAGAGACCACATGCCACAACTGAGATCTAGTATAGCTAAATAAATAAACAATGATAATATGAACCACAAGAAAATTAACATGTCACAAAATAATCTTAAGAATGAACAGACAAACAGCACAGTTTGAGAAGGTATTTGCAACATATGTTATTGAAAAATGCTTAATAATCAGAACATATACATAGAACAGGGTTTTCCTGGTGCCTCAGACAGTAAAGAATCCACCTGCAATGCAGGGGTCCCAGGTTTGATTCCTGGGTTGGGAATATCCCCTGGAGAAGACTGGCTACCCACTCCGGTTTTCTTGCCTGGGAAATCCCATGGACAGAGGAGCCTGGTAGGCTTCAGTCTATGGTGTCACAAAGAGTTGGACACAACTGAGCATCTAACACACACACACACAAAGAATCTTATCCCACCCCACCCCACCCCCCCAAAAATCCAACAACAAAAAGGGATACAGATGGGCAAACTTAAATGAATGATATTCAAACAGCCAATAAACATATGAAAAGGTGTTCAATCACATAAGACATCAGGAAAAAATTAAATTATGATAACAATGAAATAATATAGCAACCACACTAAACAACTTAAGTCAGTAAGGCTGACAGCAATTATTATCAAGAATATACACAAATAAAAAATTACATCTTTTACACATTCCTGTTGTGAAGATAAATTTATACAATCCCTTTGAAAAACTTTTTTATTATTATCCAGTACGTGTTGAAAGTGAAAGTGTTTGTCACTCAGTTAAGTCCGACTCTTTGTGCCCCCAAAGACTCCATGGCATTTTCTAGGCAAGAATATTACAGTGGGTAGCCATGCCCTTCTCCAGGGGACCTTCCAAACCCATGGATAGAACCCAGTTCTTCTACATTGCAGGCAGATTCTTTACCATCTGCGCCACCAGGGAAGCTCACATTATCCAGTAACCCCACTCGTATTGGCAACGTAGGTCAAAAAATGCATTACCGAGAGTACATTAAAGGTCACCTTCTTTTCTGCTCCCAACCATCACTCCTTCTCATATCTCAAAGCCTAATCCCTAACAAGATGAGTTTTCCCAGTGTTTGGAATTTGTGCTGATGAAATGACACAGAATACACCCTGTGTCCAGTTTCTTTCATTCAATATTACACCCATTTGACTTATTCAGGTTAACATATGAAACAGTAACTTATTTTCACTACTACTTAGTATTCCATCGTGTGATTACCCTACAACCTAACTATCACATATCTAGCTGGTGAACATTTAGATTGTTCCCATATTGGTAATATTATATTTAACTCTGCTGTGTACAGTTTTTTGAACTTTTGATCTGGATATATATTTAAAAGTGTGATTCATTATTTATTTCCTTCAATTTCTCTTGATTTAATTAGCTTAATGCAAAAGATTATTTAGTTCAATTTTATTTTTTCTTCAGTTGGAATCATGAATCATCAACTTAAGTCTATTCCATTTTTCTAATATAAGCATTTAACATTATCAATTCCTTCTAAGCACCATATCCCACATATTTTCTTAGGTTGTATTTTTTATTTTATTTTATTTTATTTTTATTTTCATTCTATTCAAAATATTTTCTAACTTCTCTTTTGACTTCTTCCTGCCTTCAGCCTCCTTTCTACCTCCAGTCTTTCTCATGGGAACCAAATAGACGTTCTTAAAAGAGAATTTACTAAAAGGTAGATATTTTATTGTGTCTGTGTCTCCCATGGCTGCTATGCTATTATGCTAGGCCACAGCTGAATAGAGCAATTATTTAAGATGTTGCCAAATTATTTTTGACCTCTGTATGTTAGACACATCTTTCCTTCTATCTCTTACAGGTGAAAAAGTCTATATGTTTTGTCTCTGGGAGAAAGGAGACCTTTATTAAGTTTCAGGCTATCTGACCAGCAATCTAAGCTCTCCAATGGATTCAAGTTATTATTTTTTAATTTATCCAGCTTTCTCTCTTAGGGTAGATAAAATTATATTCCTAGTTTGTTTTTATGTCTTAGAAATGGGATCTCAGGATAAGAACTGAAATTAAGCAGAACAACACTCAGAGTCCTGAAGAAGGATATTTGAAACATGAATCAGAAACATGTAGTAATAGAACAACTGCTAATATTTGATGTAAAATATATAAATGTTGAAGTAGCATTTTTTTGCTTTAAATAGCAGAAAATACTAATAAAGACTAATTTGTAAATAAGAGATTCAAGATATTGAGTTCTAGAACAGGTTATGAAATAGGAACAAAGATGAATTAAGATTATGAGAAAATTTAGGAGATTTGTAGGGTAGAAATAGAAATATCAATATTAATCTAGAAATAAAACAAGAAGGACAAAAAAGGAATATAGAGGAAAGAATGTGTTTTTTTTTAATTACCATAAACTAGAATTACATAAGATATAAAATTTTTGATTGAAAGTGAATTTGCAACATAACAAAGGAAAACACCGAGTGATACGTATACACATACACACACTGTGATAAAATTTAAAGATTTTAAACAAAGAAAAAGAACTACTAACTTTTTCAGAAAGTAAAAACAAATCAGCTCCATGAAAGTAAGAATCATATAGAAATCAGATTTCTCAATGGCAATGAGAAATGTTAAACAATGCAGTGCTTTTTATCCCAGAATACAAGTTCACAAAAGTCTTCCATCTTATATATGATGATGTGGTAGGAAGAAAAATGACCTCCCTTGAAATGTTCATGCCTGAATTCCTAAAATTTATGAGTATGTTACGTTATGGTTCAAATTAAACTTCATAGGTATTTTCATGGTTAAGAATATTGACATGAGAAAACTGCATGGATTATCCAGATTCAGTTCAGTTCAGTTCAGTTGCTCAGTCGTGTCCCACTCTTTGCAACCCCATGAATAGCAGTTCTTCCATCTTATATATGATGATGTGGTAGGAAGAAAAATGACCTCCCTTGAAATGTTCATGCCTGAATTCCTAAAATTTATGAGTATGTTACGTTATGGTTCAAATTAAACTTCATAGGTATTTTCATGGTTAAGAATATTGACATGAGAAAACTGCATGGATTATCCAGATTCAGTTCAGTTCAGTTCAGTTGCTCAGTCGTGTCCCACTCTTTGCAACCCCATGAATAGCAGTACACCAGGCCTCCCTGTCCATCACCAGCTCCTGGTGTTCACTCAGACTCACGTGCATTGTCAGTGATGCCATCCAGCCATCTCATCCTCGGTCGTCCCCTTCTCCTCCTGCCCCTAATCCCTCCCAGCATCAGAGTCTCTTCTCATCAGGTAGCCAAAGTACTGGAGTTTCAGCTTCAGCATTACGCCCTCCAAAGAAATTCCAGGGCTGATCTCCTTCAGAATGGACTGGCTGGATCTCCTTGCAGTCCAAGGGACTCAAGAGTCTTCTCCAACACCGCAGTTCAAAAGCGTCAATTCTTCAGCGCTCAACTTTGGCTAGATCTAATCATATGCATCCTTAAGAGTGGAGGTAGGCAGAAAGGTGGGCCATAGGAATGCAGCGTGAAGAGGATCCTCTGTACTGCTGGCCTGAAGATGAAAGAACGGAGTCATAAAGCAAGGAACGGTGGCCACTAGAAACTGGAATAACCCTCAGCTTGCTACCAGAAAGAAAACAGGGACCTCAGATCTAAAAACACAAGGAACTGAATCCTATCAATAACCATAGGAAGTGAATTCTATTAGAAACAGGTTTCCTCTCTCTGAAAGCCTCCAGAAATGAATGTATTTTGCCAACATATTGATTTAACTATAAGATAATAAATTTGGGGTCCTTGTAAGCCATTACATTTAAGTTAATTTTGTCATTACAGCAATAGAAAACTGATACAATTTTTTCACTGATGATCCATATAAAGTTTGAGTTTAATTTTTTGTATATAAGATGTTAATCATTTTAAGATCTATTTCTATACTGTTATTATTAACCTTTATTGATCTTATATGCTGCAAATAATGTCTCCAAGTTTACTTTTTCATTCATTAACTTTATAGATGATGCCTTTAATCTTCT
>SJYC01101294.1:0-20357 GCA_006408675.1 Madoqua kirkii
GTTTCATCTTGATAGTGATTTAAGAGTTATGTCTAAATATAAATTTAACACCTTTACATCCTTGTAAAAGTAAAAACAATATGTATATGACATAAATTACAAGAATAAAAAATCCAAGATAACCTTGTACATAGAATAAAATATAATGTAACAGCAAGACAGTACAACAAAAAACAAGTACAATAAAATATAGAAGAAAAGAAAATGCATTAACTTTGACAGTAAATGTGAAGAGGTTGAACATGTTTATAGAAGAAATAATTTCTTGGCATGGGTTCCAAATAAAATCCATGTATATGATGCTTGTACAGCTACATTTAAGATGATACAGAAAACTAAAATGCAAAGAATGAATAAAGCCAATCCAAAATGAAAAAAAAATTAAAAAGTGGTGTTAGTATATTCTTAGAGAAAGTAGAATTTAAAATGGAAAATATTAAATTGAAAAAGACATTCTTATTTATAAAAAGTACAGTCCACAAATTGTCAGGGAATGTTTAACAGGAGGATTCCTACGTGCTGTCTCTCATGAATCCTCTGTTCCTCATCAGTGGAATGGCAAGCTGCTCCCAGGACTGAGGTCCTTATATGAGACAGGCTTGAATCTCCTTCAGTAAACATTCTCTTTATGACAAAACTGCTTAGTCTCAGTCCTCTTTCTTGAGATATGATTGTCTCCTGACTTTGTGACTATTAATCCCCTGTTCCCTTGGTAACAGTTGCTGTATGTTTGGTTTTCTGATCTGTATCATTGTTGAAAGAAATTTCTTATAAAACAGCCTATATATACTCACAGAAAGATCATTGAAGTACCTTTGCTCCATCAGAGCTTGGGTCCTTGTGTCTGTCTGTCTGTCTTTCTTCTGTTCTTTCTTTCCCTCCGGCTAATTCTCTGGAGCATAGAAACCCATCATGCTCACTCTTCTGCCTGGGCTTCCAAGTCCCCCTCGAGAGGGCACCCTGTGCCTTCATGAGTGATACAAGCCCTGTGTCAAAGGTTTTCTTGGTTCTCTGCGTAAACCAGGGAATACACTTTCTCTCTTTCACTTTCTCATTGTCAACTCTGGATCACCAGGTTTCAGTCCATTAAAGGACCTCAACAACGAATTATCTATATCTGTCATGAAACTATGAACCACCATGCAGCACATAAATATATGTGAATATAAAAATATAAAAGGATAGATAAATAGTAGAGAAAGAGGCAGAAACTCTATCCTACTATGAAATGTCACTTGATCTTGTATGGTTTGTTGAGGTAAAATTAAAACAAAAATAACATTAAACGTCCTGTATACCTTGCACTATTTTGAATGCTTTGATGCATTTGCTTCATCCTCATAATACCTTTCAGGTCATATAATTACCCCAGTTTTTCATGTAAGAAAACTAAGAGTGAGTAAGAGGCCCAAGCTCTTAAGTAAAAAATAAGCTACAAGGATATACTGTACAACATGAGAAATGTAGCCAATATTTTATAATTATAAATAAAGCATAAACTTTAAGAATGTGAATCACTATATTGTACATCTGTAACTTGTATTAAAAAGAGTTCCCAACTGAGAGAGGGAGAAATAGGTAAATATGTATGTGAAAAGAGCATGGAACAGGTACTCTGATTCAGCCAAGAATGATGAGCAAGGAGTGAGATGATGTTGAAAGCCGTGTCAAATCAGAGTTATTTCTTCAGAACTACACACATGGCTGGATCAAGTGAGAGGTTCATGAAAATTAAGTGAAGTGGGGGTGGGGGGCCCTTCCAGTCCTTGAAGAAACTGATCCAACAGTGTTAAACAGGAGATGGTGTTAATTTAGCCAGTCCCAGTGAAATACACCTAGCATTAACCTCTGGGTCTGCTGCTTTACAGTTGCCCAGGTTTCTCTTTACTGGAAGAAGTAGTTCATTTGTCCCATGACAATGAAGTCCTTTGTGCTTGTCTTTCTCATTAGCTAGTCTTCTGAGATAGTTATTAAGTGGTTCTCCTTCCAAAACAGCCAAATTCACAAAATATAAGCCAAATAACTACGAAATCTCTTAGACTGGCCCTTAATTCCCAAATGTTATTTTCTTATAGAACTGTCAGTTTTAGTATTACTTGAATGTTTGTAATTAATTGAAACTGTGGTGATTCATTATTTTGTTAAACAGTCAACCCAGTATTTGTTGAGCGCAGGATGCCAAGCTTTGTTTTAGGTATGAGGAATTCCACAGTAAATGAGTCAAATCCCTGATGCAGAGTATCTCTAGCCTAATAAAGAAAATGAACAATTAAGCAAACATTAATTTGTGGTAATGAGTACTTTCATGGGACAAGTTCAAAGTTCAAGAGCTCAACCCAGCTGTGTCAGGGAAGACCCTAGAAAATATAATATATAATATAAACTTGGACCTGAGAAAGCAAGATAATTAAGTGAAGATGTCACAGACCCAAAGAGATGGAGGAGCGGAATGATAATGATGGAGACTATTCTTGCAGACTGAGCATGAGACTGAAGGGCAAGGGGAAATGTGACTTGATTCAGAAGAGCTGAATTGTTTAGTACCACTGAAACTTAAAGTAGAAAAGAAGAATGTGAACAGTGTGGCTAAAGGGGTAGCCCGGGTCCAGGCAGAAAAAAAGTCTAATTAACCATGTTACAAACTTTATATCATGGAGCACTGAGGGCCAATTGAAGTAGTAAAGCCATGATTATGTTATGGAAGTGACTTAATCAAATTGGTATTTTTGAAAGCTCACTCAGGGTACTTACTCTATGGGAGAATAGGTTGGATTGGGCAAGAGTTAGGCAGGGAAACCAGTTGAAGATTTTTGAGCCCGTGAAGCCTTCTAGATTTGGGTATTGTCATTTTCTTTAATATCCAAACCTCAATAAAATAAGATAAACCCCATGCTATGCTAAATCACTTCAGTCATGTCCCACTCTGCAACTCTATGGGCCAAGTCCACCAGGCGTCTCTGTCTGTGGGATTCTCAGGCAAGAATACTGGAGTGGGTTGCATTTCACTTTTCTAGGGGATCTTCCCGACCAAGGGATCAAACTCACGTTTCTTATATCTCTCGTGTTGGCAGGAGGGTTCTTTACCACTAGCGCCACCTGGGGAATCCCAAACTCCATCCTACAAACCTAGAATAAGGTTATATTGCCTCATAGAGTACATACTTCTAGTTCAGAATTCTTACTTCAAAGTCAGTTCTTATCAATTTCTCTGTCACCTCCTGTCATCTCTACTGTGCCTTCCACCAGCCATTTGAGGAGGAGGGAGCAGACCAAGAGAAACTGCCATTTTCTGATAAAAGTGAGAAAAAAAAATTGAACTCAATATCATGTGATAAATATCCCCATGCAATATTTGGCATGCACAGAACACAAAAGTCGTCCACTCTTCTATACAATTCACAGACCAAGGGAAATGAAATCTAGGCTGTGTCTACCCTGTGGAGCGGGATTCAGACAAAGGGAAAGATGCAGGGCAGAGAGAAGGTGAGTGTGCAGGGAATGAAACGGACCAGGAAAAGCCTCACAAGCACAAGACAGGTTTTGGGAAACCACATATAAATTAGTATTGTTGGGACATTGGTACAGATGTGAAGTTGGAAGAGATAAGTTAGAAAAGATGATCAAAATCAATCTTTTCTTTAATGGGTTTAATTCTGAAGTACTTATCAAAATTGAAATATTATTTCCATCAAAATATTGTATCAAGTTTAAAAAGTAAAATTTACACTATAAAGATTATAAAAATAGTAGGTCTCTGTCTAATTCCACCTAGAAACTTCCACTTTATGGTGATTTTGACATGTATTTATATATTTTAAATATCATGCATATATTAATGGGTTTTTTTTTCTTTCTTTTTAAAATTTACTATGGACAGGGAAGGCTGGCGTGCTGCAATTCATGGGGTCGCAAAGAGTCGAACACCACTGAGAGACTGAACTGAACTGAACTTAGTTTTCTGGTCATATTTAAAAATACTTCCCTGCATTTAAGTTACATATTCCCCTTCCTTGTCTTGTAGAAATAAAAATATAAAGGTTAATTAGTTGCTTAAAATCATAACAAACATTTTAAGTAAAGTCAGATAATTTTCAACACAAAGTAGATAGGCAGCAATATGATAAGGAAAATGAGAATTATATCATTATTTTATTATTATTTGTGTGTGTTTGCACATGTGCTTGCTTTTCCTGTAAAACAATAGTGCCATTTGTACAATATTTCATGATGAATTCTCTATAAATTTGTAAGTGTGATATGTTACATCTAATAATTAATTCCTTCTTGAAGGAATAAAATACCAAAATATTTTGCACTAGAATTTATTTGATGCTAATTTTGCTTTTGTGGATTTATATATTATATTAGATCTCTGGGACTGGTTTTCAAACTGAATTTCAGGAGAGTTTGAGGAATGTTCTTAAATGTGAGTGAGTGAGTGAGTGAGTGGTCGCTCAGTCATGTCTGACTCTTTGTGACCCCGTAGACTGTAGCCTACCAGGCTCCTCCATCCATGGGATTCTCCAGGCAAGACTACCAGAGTGGGTTGCCATTTTCTTTTCCAGGGGATCTTCCCAACCCAGGGATCAAACCCAGGTCTCCCACATCGCAGGCAGATGCTATAACCTCTGAGCCACCAGGGAAGCCCCAAAGTCCTTATTTATGGTTTTAAAAAAAGGTTTAGACATTGATATCCACTGAGAAAATGAATCTTCATCTTTCTTTCATCCTGTCCCCCATGTAAACAAATTTGCTTTCTTCTATTGTGCCAAAGCTTTTGACTGTGTGGATCACAAAAAAACTGTGTAAAATTCTTCAAGAGATGGGAATACCAAACCACCTGACCTGCCTCTTGAGAGATCTGTATGCAGAAACAACAGTTAGAACTGGACATGGAAGAACAGACTGGTTCTAAATAGGAAAAGGAGTATGTCAAGGCAGTATATATTGTCACTATGCTTGTTTAACTTATATACAGAGTACATCATGAGAAACGTTGGGCTGAATGAAACACAAACTGGAATCAAGGTTGCTGGGAAAAATATCAATAACCTCATATATGCAGATGACACCACTTATGGCAGAAAGTGAAGAAGAACTAAAGAACCTCTTGATGACAGTGAAAGAGGAGAGTGAAATAGTTAGCTTAAAGCTCAACATTCAGAAAACTAAGATCATGGCATCCACTCCAATCACTTCATGGCAAATAGAGGTGGAAACAGTGGCTGACTTTATTTTTGGGGCTCCAAAATCATTGAAGATGGTGACTGCAGTCATGAAATTAAAAGACGCTTTCTCCTTGGAAGTAAAGTTATGACCAACCTAGACAGCATATTAAAAAGCAGAGACATTACTTTGCCAACTAAGGTCTGTCTAGTCAAGGCTATGGTTTTTCCAGTATTCGTGTATGGATGTGAGAGTTGAACTATAAAGAAACCTGAGTGCTGAAGAATTGATACTTGTGAACTGTGGTGTTGGAGAAGACTCTTGAGAATCCCTTGGACTGCAAGGAGATCCAACCAGTCCATCCTAAAGGAGATCAATCCTGAGCATTCATTGGAATGACTGCTGTTGAAGCTGAAACTTCAATACTTTGCCTACCTAATGTGAAGAGCTGACTCATTTCAAAAGACCCTGATGCTGGGAAAGATTGAAGGCAGGAGGAGAAGGGAATGACAAATGAAGAGATGGTTGGATGGCTTCACCAACTCAATGGACATGAGTTTGGGTAGACTCTGGGAGTTGGTGATGGACAGGGAGGCCTGGCATGCTGTGGCTCATGGGGTTCCAAACAATCAGATACGACTGAGTGACTGAACTGAACTGAGTGTTCCAATATACTTATACTACAATTTTTGGTTAAATAGTCATTAAAGACTGGACATTTTTTTTTACAGCCTGGACATATCATGTGCCATGATTATTTTCCCTTTATTTTGCATTTCAGTTCTTTAATACAGTCAATAATATATTTTCATTTGCTTGCTTTCTGTCTACCTATCAATACTTTATCACTATGATCTCTGATAAAAGTGAAAATAACTAATATATTAAAAACATCAGTTTAATTTTCTTCTAGCAGACGCGACTCTCAGGACATTTTATCCTGCTGTAGTTTAAGTTGTTCCTTTGACTTATTTCTCATACTACTATCTATAAAATCCCTTTCTTTGACCAGCTTTGCATCTATTATTTTTCAAATTCTTGTTTCCTCTTTACTGATTCATCCCCTCATTTTGGTAGACTGCATTTGCCATTAGCTTTCTGAATAGAATTTCTGAGTTATGCATTTGTTTGCTTCTATTTGACCTCATCCCTTAGGGGTTTAGGTTTCAGTTTTCTTTGAGTTACTAAGTCATCTTAAGGTTTAAGTTATATTTTATTCTAAGCTTTTAAATCATGTTCTATCAGTGCAGTTACTTTCTCTATTTCTTGTTTGCTGTTGTTGCTTTTTTCCACTCATTTTGTCCTGCTGGCTTAAGCCCTGTTTTATTATTTTACTGTCAATTCAAAGGGTTTGGTAGGAAGTCTTTGAAATGGCCACTGATAGTCACTGCCTTTTGGTATTCATGTGCTTATGTAGCCTCTTTCTCTTATACATGGGCTGGACCTAGTGAATCATGTATAAAGAACAGTGTATGACAAATGTAATGGAATTTCACCTCTGAGATTAGGTTACAAAGAGACCTTGACTTGGGTCTTACTTTCTATCTCTGTTGCTCTCATTCTCATTTGTACTCTCTCACTAGCTCTGAGGAAAGCAGGTTTCTGTATTGTGACCTGCCTTATATACATAAGCCCACATGGCAAAGAGCAAAGGGAGATCCCTGGTCAATAATCAACATCTTTGTTGATTACAGGCCCTCAGTGCAATAGTCTGGGAGGAACTGAATTCTGCCACATGAATGAGCTTAGAAGCAGATCCTCCCACTTTCAAGTCTTCAGATAAGACTGTAGCTCCTGTTGACACCTTGGTTGTTGGCTTGTAAGAAACCATGAGATGAAGGTACTCAGATAAGCTGCACCAAATTCCTGATTTCTATAGACCGAGTGTGTGTGTCACATAATATGTTGAAATCTCATTCACAAGGTGATGGTGTTAGGAGTTGGGGCCTTCGGAAAGTTAGAGCATGAAGAGAGCCCTCATGCATGGTATTAGTGTCCTTATAAAAGGACCAACCCCAGAGACAGCCCCTGTTCCTTCCACCATGTGAAGATATTGCAGAAAGTGGTCTATGAACCAGGAGGCAGGCTTTCAGCAGACACCAAATCTGTTGGTGTCTTGATCTTGGACTTTTGACCTGCAGAACTCTAAGAAATAAATTTCTGTAGTTTATAAGCTGGCCAGTTTATGGTAGTTTGTTATAATAACCTGAACAGATTAAGGCAAAATAATAAATGTTGTTTTAAGTTGCTAAATTGGGCTTATTTATTTTATAATCATAGATGGTATATATAGAGAGATTTTAAGAAGGAACAGAGGGACTTCCCTTCTGGTCCAGTGGTTCAGACTTTGCCTTCCAATGTAGGGTCTGCAGGTTTGATCCCTGATTGGGGAGCTAAGCTCTTACATGGCTCATGGCCCAAAAACCAAAATATAAAACAGAAACAATACTGTAACAAGTTTAATAAAAATTTTAAAGATGATCTACATCAAAAAATATTTAAAAAAGGAATAGAGATTATCACATGTATCTGATTTGTCATGTCTGAACATACACTTGAAGATTTTTCATTAAAAACCATCATATAATTTTTTAAAGAGAGTGAAATGATAATTATTTTAAAAGAATTATTACATGCAAATCTTGTGGAGGACTTCCTGGAGAGAGCTAGACTGGGATAAAGAACTATTGCAATGATCCAGGTGGAAAATGATAGGGACCTTAATCAAGTCAGTATCAGAGGATATGGAGGAGAAAAGGCAAATATAAGAGGTTTAGTCATTGATGTCAATACAGTGTGATTCCTGAGTAGATGTTATGATTAAATAATGAGCAGATTTCTCCTGAATTCCAATCTTGATGGAATGAAGTAGATCATGTTTCTGTCAGGGTAAAGAGTAGAGAAGAAGTGAAAATGGAAAGGATAAGAATAAGCTAGTTTGGGACATTCTGAATTTGAGATGCTCTGGTACATCTGCATGAAGATAATAGTAATGATGATATTAACAAGCAGCTTGCATTAAGTGTTTAATTATCAATAGGCCCTCTTTGATGAATCCTACATGACTTACCTTGTTTTATTCCTGTGACAGCATTGTCTATAGTTCCTATCATTATTTCCATTTAATGATGAGTAATTTGAGGATTAGACAGGTCAAATAACTTTCCCAAAGGGCATAGAGTGATTGTGAGATCATAAATATAAGCAGTCTGTTTCTAAGCTCAAGCTTCTATTCCTTCCACACTGTTCTTATCGGACCAGCTCTCAAAAGAAAATAATTGGGCATTGTCTTCAAAAATTTTGAATTCCTTTAAGTTGCCCTGAACATTTTTGTAACAAAACAATTCAGGTTCTAATTAATGACTGGGCCTACAGCCTGAAGCATAATTATAATTATTTAAAATTTTCTGGTGACATTATATTTTGTAAATCAATTACATGTAAGATATGTTGTTGATAGATATGGAAAAAGACAGACCTGGTTTTTAGTGTTAAATTTAATCATTATAGTACAAGCCTCCTGGGTGATGCATCTCACATTCATTTAAGTGGATTATGATGGTGACTGTTTAAATCCAGAATCTTCAGTATAAGAGGCTGTACAGAATAAAGGTCTCTTGATCTTAATTAGACTATTGAGAAATTATGACCCAAATAGTGTTACATAAATATCATTCAATTTGGTTTACTTTGACTCTGCCTTATTTAAAAAAGAAAAAACCTTTTTTTTCAAATGGCTGTTTCGATGGAACAGGAAAAATTTTTTATTTTACTTTCTGGAATAGTCATCAATTTAGCAGAACACTGAAATTTTCAAAGCTATATATAAAGGAAAAAAGAGAGATTTGTACTCTGGCTGTTCTCTTTGGATTGCTAGAAGATGATTTTTATCGTTGAAATGAGTAAGTGAACTTTGGTGACAATTGCAGATGCTGAGGGAGAATGTAAGAAGATATTAGATAAAGCTATAGAGATACAGAAGGTTCAAGTTCAAGGGCATTAAGGGAAGACTGCACACAGGCATTAATTCAAAGAATTTCAATTCATTCAGTGACCTCTTCTCTATACTGTTTGCACCGTGTCTTGTCTTATTTTTGAATCCATGTCCTGAACTGAACTTCATGCTGTCACTTTATGAAATTTGAATGTCTCTTTTAATCTAGTATTTTTATTATAAAAATGTTAAAATATACAGCAAAATATAGTGCAATAAATCTCTGATACTCTTCATCTAGGTTCAGTAATTGTTAAAGTTTGCCATATTAGCATGTATGCATGTGTATGTGTGTATATTATAATTCATCTTGGAGTATCTCAACCTGCATGTTTAGGATTAAGGAGTTCTTTATGGACTCTTCATTGCTTATAAGAAGAGAATATGCTATAATGATTAAAAGCATTAGAGAACCAAGTTTAGATCCTGACCACGCTACTTAACTATCTATATAAAATTGCTTTACCTCTTATGACTTGTTTTGTCATATATAAAATGGGAATGGAATGCTTTTCAACATGACAGGATTACTGCAAGATCAAATGAGAGTGTAAGCAAAATGCCTCAGCATAATGTCTCATACAAAGTGAGTGTTCAGTAAGCAGTGAAATTTTGATTAAGTACTTGTCATCTCTTTCCATCCTTGCCTCACTGCTCCCTGTTTTTGCTCTGCAGACATTACATACTCACAGCCAATATGAAATCAAATTAAGACTGAAAGTGGAAATTTGAAGAAAAGTTTGGAGAAAGTATAATTCTGTTGGTTAACATATCTTTACTCAATTCAAACTATTCTGAAAAGCAAATAAAAAAGAATACAAAAGAAAATATTGCTTTCCTATGTTGTCCTTTGATGAGAATTAACAAACATGATTTTCCTTTTGCTCAAGTTAAATTTGCATTATTTAGGAAGGCTTTCATAGATAGATTTGCCTTGGAAATGAACAGAGATCATTCTGTCATTTTTGAGATTGCATCCAAGTACTGCATTTTGGAATGTTTATTGACTATGATGGCTACTCCATTTCTTCTGAGGGATTCTTGCCCGCACTAGTAGATATAATCATCATCTGAGTTAAATTCACCCATTCCAGTCCATTTTAGTTTACTGATTCCTAGAATGTCAACGTTCACCCTTGCCATCTCTTCTTTGACCACTTCCAATTTGCCTTGATTCGTGGACCTGACAGTCCAGGTTCCTATGCAATATTGCTCTTTACAGCATCAGACCTTGCTTCTATCACCAGTCACATCCACAACTGGGTATTATTTTTGTTTTGGCTTCATCCCTTCATTCTTTCTGGAGTTATTTCTCCACTGATCTCCAGTAGCATATTGGGCACCTACTGACCTGGGGAATTCCTCTTTCAGTATCCTATCATTTAGCCTTTTCATACTGTTCATGAGGTTTTCAAGGCAAGAATACTGAAGTGGTTTGCCATTCCCTTCTCCTGTGGACCACATTCTGTCAGACCCCTAAACAATGACCTGCCTGTCTTAGGTGGCCCCACAGGACATGGTTTAGTTTCATTGAGTTAGACAAGACTGTGGTCCTAGTGTGATTAGATCGACTACTTTTCTGTGATTATGGTTTCAGTGTGTCTGCCCTCTGATGCCCTCTTGCAATAACTACCGTCTTACTTGGGTTTCTCTCAAAAATGACAGAATGATCTCTGTTCATTTCCAAAGCAAACCATTAAATATCACAGCAATCCAAGTCTATGCCCCAACCAGGAATGCTGAAGAAGCTGAGGCTGAATGGTTCTATGAAGACCTACAAGACCTTTTAGAACTAACACCCAAAAAAGATGTCCTTTTCACTATAGGGGACTGCAATGCAAAAGTAGGAAGTCAAGAAACACCTGAAGTAACAGACAAATTTGGCCTTGGAATATAGAATGAAGCAGGGCAAAGGCTAATAGAATTTTGCCAAGAAAATGCACTGGTCATAGCAAACACCCTCTTTCAACAACACAAGAGAAGACTACACATGGACATCACCAGATGGTCAACACCAAAATCAGATTAATTATATTCTTTGAAGCCAAAGATGGAGAAGCTCTATATAGTCCACAAAATCAAGACCAGGAGCTGACTGTGGCTCAGATAATGAACTCCTTATTGCCAAAGTCAGACTTAAATTAAAGAAAGTAGGAAACCCAATAGACCATTAAGGTATGACCTAAATCAAATCACTTATGATTATACAGTGGAAGTGAGAAGTAGATTTAAGGACCTAGATATGGTAGATAGAGTGCCTGATGAACTATGGAATGAGGTTCCTGACATTGTACAGGAGATAGGGATCAAGACCATCCCCATGAAAAAGAAATGCAAAAAAAGCAAAATGGCTCTCCGAGGAGGGCTTAAAAATAGCTGTGAAAAGAAGAGAAGTGAAAAACAAAGGAGAAAAGAAAAGATATAAGCATCTGAATGCAGAGTTCCAAAGAATAGCACTGAGAGATAAGAAAGCTTTTTTCAGCGATCAATGCAAAGAAATAGAGGAAAACAATAGAATGGGAAAGACTACAGATCTCTTTAAGAAAGTTAGAGATACCAAGGGAACATTTCATGCAAAGATGTGCGTGATAAAGGACAGAAATGGTATGGACTTAACAGAAGCAGAAGATATTAAGAAGAGGTGGCAAGAATACATTTAAGAACTGTACAAAAATGATCTTCATGACCAAGATAATCACAATGGTGTGATCACTTATCTAGAGCCAGACATCCTGGAATGTGAAGGCAAGTGGGCCTTAGAAAGATTAACTACACACAAAGCTAGTGGAGGTAATGGAATTTTAGTTGAGCTCTTTCAAACCCTGAAAAATGATGCTGTGAAAGTACAGCATTCGATATGTCAGCAAATTTGGAAAACTCAGCAGGGGCCACAGGACTGGAAAAGGTCAGTTTTCATTCCAATTCCAAAGAAAGGCAATGCCAAAGAATACTCAAACTACTGCACAATTGCATTCATATTACATGCTAGAAAAGTAATCCTCAAAATTCTCCAAACCAGGTTTTGCACGTGAACTGTGAAATTCCTGATATTCAAGCTAATTTTAGAAATGGCAGAGGAGCCAGAGATCCAATTGCCAACATCCTCTGGGTCATGGAAAAAGCAAGAGAGTTCCAGAAAAACATCTATTTCTGCTTTATTGACTATGCCAAAGCCTTTGACTGTGTGGATCACAATAAACTGTGGAAAATTCTTAAAGAGATGGGAACATCAGACCACCTGCCTGCCTCTTGAGAAGCCTATATGAAGATCAGGAAGCAACAGTTAGAACTGGATATGAAACAACAGACTGGTTCCAAACAGAAAAAGGAGTACGTCAAGGCGTATATTGTCACCCTGCTTATTTGACTTCTACACAGAATACATCATGAGAAATGCTGGGCTGGAAGAAACATAAGGTGGAATCAAGTTTGCTGGGAGAAATATCAATAACCTCACATATGCAGATGACACCAGCCTTATGGAAGAAAGTGAAGAGGAACTAAAAAGTCTCTTGATGAAAGTGAAAGAGGAGAGTGAAAAAGTTGGTTTAAAGCTCAACATTCAGAAAACAAAGATCATGGCATCTGGTCTCATCACTTCATGGGAAAAAGATGGGCAAACCGTGGAAACAGTGTCAGACTTTATTTTTTGGGCTCCAAAATCACTGCAGATGGTGACTGCAGCCATGAAATTAAAAGACACTTACTCCTTGGAAGGAAAGTTATGACAAACTTAGATAGCATATTGAAAAGCAGAGACATTACTTTGCCAACAAAGGTCTGTCTCGAGGGCTATGGTTTTTCCTATGGTCATGTATGGATGTGAGAGTTGGACTGTGAAGAAAGATAAGCACCGAAGAATTGGTGCTTTTGAACTGTGGTATTGGAAAAGACTCTTGGGAGTCCTTTGTACTACAAGGGGTTCCTACCAGTCCACTCTGAAGGAGATCATCCCTGGGATTTCTTTGGAAGAAATGAGGCTAAAGCTGAAACTCCAGTACTTTGGCCACCTCATGTAAAGAGTTGACTGATTGGGAAAGACTCTGATGCTGGGAGAGATTGGGGGCAAGAGGAGAAGAGAACAACAGAGGATGAGATGGCTGGATGGCATCAATGTCTCGATGGACGTGAGTCTGAGTGAACTCCGGGAGTTGGTGATATACAGGGAGGCCTGGCGTGCTGCAGTTCATGGTGTTGCAGAGTTGGACACGACTGAGTGACTGAACTGAACTGAACTTCATAGATAGCGGTGCTTCAGAGCTTTTATACAGTCCACATTCAAGTAAAACTCTAACTAGTATTCAGTGTTTGTCATTAGAAAGAAACCTTTTGTCATTAGACTGTTTTCACAGAAAATCACAAAGAATCTAATAATACTTTTGGAGGCAGTTGGAGCCCTTTATAACTTTTAGAGAAATGGAAAGATTGTGGAAAGATTACTGCATGTGCTGTGCCAAGTTGCTTCAGTCATGATAGTCTCTTGGTGATCCCATTGACTGTAGCCCTCCAGACTCCTCTGTCAATGGAATTCCCTAGGCAATAATACTAGATTGGGTTGCCATGCTCTTTTTCAGGGGATCTTTCCAATTCAGGGATCAAACCCCTATCTCCTTATGTCTCCTGGATTCACAGACAGGTTATTTTACCACTACCACTACCTGGGAACCTCAGAAAAATTGCTAGAAGTACTATATTTAAGAAAAAGAAAACCTATTTTGGAACTGAGTCAGTGATGCTTGCTATAGCCCAGAGTGGAGAGCTTGTTGCTTCTTTGTGAAGAGGCCAACTGAGCTGGAAGAGCAGAGAACATTTATAGAACACTAGACAGCATATTGAAAAGCAGAGACATTACTTTGCCAACAAAGGTTTGTCTAGTCAAGGCTATGGATTTTCCAGTGATCATGTATGGATGCAAGAGTTGGACTGTGAAGAAAGCTGAGCACCAAATAATTGAAGGTTCTGAACTGTCGTGCTGCAAAAGACTCTTGAGAGTCCCTTGGACTGCAAGGAGATCCAACCAGTCCATTCTAAAGGAGATCAGCCCTGGGTGTTCTTTGGAAGGAATGATGCTAAGCTGAACCTCCAGTACTTTGGCCACCTCATGTGAAGAGTTGACCCTTTGGAAAAGACTCTGATGCTGAGAGGAATTGCAGGCAGGAGGAAAAGGGGACAACAGAGGATGAGATGCCTGAATGGCATCACTGACTTGATGGACGTGAGTTTGAGTGAACTCTGGGAGATGGTGATGGACAGGGAGGCCTGGCGTGCTGCGATTCATGGGATCGCAAAGAGTTGGATACGACTGAGCAACTGAACTGAACTGAACTGCTTTAGTCATATACTGGTCTAATATTGTGTGTGTGTGTGTTTCTGATTTTAAGTGAATCCCCACAATGACCCTAAGCAGTGTTGATTGCTATCTTTTGTATATACAAGTGAGAGATGAAGATTAAAGACACTGAGTCTCTTGCTCCATGTCACACAGCAAATAAAACAGTTGTAATTCAGACTCAAGCATTTATTTCTAAAATCAGTATTCCTTACACTTTAACAACAGGTCTCAAAATGTGGTCCTCAGTCTAGCAGCATTGATATTACTCATGAAAATAGAGAAATAAAGTTTTCAGTTGTTGCTGTTCAGTCACCCAGTTGTGTCCAACTCCTTGCAACCCATGGACTGTAGCACACCAAGCCTCCCTGTCCCTCACTATCTCCTGAAGTTTGCCCAAGTTCATGTTCATTGCATCGGTGATGCCATCTAACCATCTCATCCTCTGATGCCCTCTTCTCCTTCTGCCCTCACTCTTTCCCAGCATCAGGGACTTTTCCAGTAAGTTGGTGTTTACATCAGATGACCAAAATACTGGAGCTTCAGCTTTAGCACTGGTCCTTCCAATGAGTATGCAGAGTTGAGTTCCCTTAAGATTGACTGGTTTGATCTCCTTGCTGTCCAAGGGACTTTCAGGAGTCTTCTCCAGCACCACAGTTCGAAGGCATCAATTCTTTGGCACTTTGAATTCTTTACAGTCCAGCTCTTAAACTGTACATGATCAACAGGAAGACAAAGGAAAATCTTTGTCTGCAGTTTTCAGACCTCAACCTAAATCTTCTGAATCAGAATCTCTTGGGATGGGGCCTAGCAATCTGTGTATTAACAAGCCCTCCAGGTGATTTTGAGGCACACTAGAAAGTGAGACCCTCTTGCACTGTATTTTCACTCTATCCTCTTATATTAGTATTTGAAATTTTGAGAAGGAAATAGGTGTCAGTGATATGCAGTCCCAACTTGGCACTTACTGTTTTGATAAAAATTCTCTGAAGACATTTTAACCACAGGCTATATCAAGGCAAAACAAGGGTTTTCCCCTTGTTAATATCTATTAAATGTCCAGAGAACTAAAATGGAGAAAATCCATTGAATTAAGTCCTCCCAGTAGAGGAGCACATTGGTGGAGGGGAAAGGGGAAAGGTGGATCATTCCAGTGGGGAGATCAAAAGAAGGTACATGATGAAGAACACTTAACAGAGGATATGTTAGCTGATCCTCTTGGAATTATTGACTCTAATGCTCATTAGCAATAGATTTTTCAAAGACTACTTTGGAAAATATCTGACATATGGGGTACTGTGGTATCTGTGATGTGCCTGATGCAAAGTACAAAGTACTTGTTTCTTGTATTTTATCAACTTTTAATAGAATTTACTTCTAATCCACTGTCACCAGCACCTTGCAAGTTATGTTACAGATGCCAGACTGCTACACTATTAACACTATTTGACAAATGAGTATAGCAGATCTACATGAGATTAGGTAGTGGACAAACAGAATAAATTTCCTTATTGAGGAGCTAAACCAAAAGAAGAAAGACACATAAATGAGAAAGAAAAAAAAAAAAACACTTTTTTTTTTTTGGATCCTAGAATCTTACACAAAAGCAGGAGGGTTAAATTCTGTTTTCTGATTGTGTATACTAACTCCAAACTGTAAGCTAAAGGATTAGGCTTGAAGCTGTCATTTATCACAAATCAATTAAAAATAAAGATGGTAAGCAGATGTGACATTATAACTAGAGGAAATAGAAGCAAGAATTAGACAATTTCACTGAAACAAATGAGCAGATGCAGGGAAGAAAGCAGAGCCAGCAAAACAAACAAACATTTGAAAGAAGATTTTTTAAATTAAAAAATGAATTAGAAAGGAACTATGTTCCTAAATTGGGATATCTGGTGTGGTGTAGTATTTTCCATCAGTTTCTTTGGCAAATATAATTTTTTAGGCATCTGTGATCAGCTGAAAGACTGCTAGGTTCCAGCTCTGAACCTAGCATTTAGATCTCATACATGCCTGAGTGTGGGAGGAGTATTAACACTGATCCAGGGTTTCTGGAAATTGACAGTTCAAGCTAGTGAGTGAATGTAGCAGATCTGGAATGTGGCCACTGTGGCCATGTTCGTGATTCCCACATTCCTGGAGTTTTTGGACTGCCAGAGTAAATTTGACACAACCAAGATGGTTTCCTGCCAGGAGTAGGGTTAAGTTTTGCTTGAATCAATTTCCTAAATATCTGGTTGATTGAGAAATTTCCTCCTTAACACTAGTGTACTACATAAGGAAAATACAGAAATATGTTTAAAACAATTACACAAGATTAAAAAAAAAAGATGTAGAGAAGCTTTCTTGTCTTCTAGTTTCCTATAAGTAGAATTGCTGAGCTACAGAGTTGTATAAGTTCCTCTTTAACCTCTTTTTACCATCTTTGGGCAATCGGTGTATTAACAGGTCTTCTAGATAATTTCAATACATATTTAAGTGTGAGAACCATGTGGACAAACCTTTCTTATTCAAATATCTACTCTTTCTTCTGTAATAGCAATAGTATCTCTGCAATAATTAATTTTCAATCTAAATTACAGCCTTCCAGCAAAATGATACACTTGTAGAGAAATATATAATATCCAATGGCAGTGCAAGAGAGCAGAGAAAGGACTGAATTTGTAATCGAAAGGTTTGAATTTGAATCCTGGTTAGATCATTGACTGGGCTTCCCTGGTGGCTCAGAGGTTAAAACGTCTGCCTCCAATGTGGGAGACCCAGGTTTGATCCCTGGGTCAGGAAGATCCCCTGGAGAAGGAAATGGCAATCCACTCCAGTATTCTTGCCTGGAGAATCCCATGGACAGAGAAGCCTAGTAGGTTACAGTTCATGGGGTCGCAAAGAGTTGGACACGACTAAGGGACTTCACTTCACCTCACCTCTAGATCATTGACTATCTCTGCTACATTGGAAAAGTCACTTAATATTTCTTATATTTTCATACTTGTAAAGTAAGACAATAATTAATGATAGCTCATAGAGTGATTGTGTTACTAATGAAAAAAAATTAATGTATTCAGCTGACACTTTGTGAGCACCTACTGAGTCTGGAATGGTGCTAAGAGTTAAAGTAAACAAGACATCAGTCTTGTCCCTTAAGAAATAGGCAACATCAATAATGTATTAGTGTTATAATAATTAATACTATAATAATAATGAAATCTAGAGGGTAAGCTAAGAACATAACCTATTCTGTGTATATATGGTGGGCAAGAATCAGGAAGATTTCTCAGAGGGAATGTTCTGTTGAGAGAAAGATGCAAATTAAGTAGGAAGATGCAAGTAAAGTAGGGCTTGTTTGGTGGCTCAAATGGTAAAGAATCTGCCTGCAATGTAAGAGACCCAGGTTAAATCTGTGGATCAGGAAGATCCCCTGGAGAAGGAAATGGTAACCTATTCCGGTATTCTGGCCTGGAGAAGCCCATGAACAGAGGAGCCTGGCAAGCAACAGTCTATGAAGTGGAAAAGAGTCAGACAAGACTAACACTAAAGTGAGTAACTAACACTGCTGCAAAGTCATTTCAGTCTTGTCTGACTCTGTGCGACTCCATAGACAGCAGCCCACCAGGCTCCCCCATCCCTGGGATTCTCCAGGCAAGAACACTGGAGTGGGTTGCCATTTCCTTCTCCAATGCATGAAAGTGAAAAGTGAAAGTGAAGTCCTTCAGTCATGTTTGACCCTCAGTGACCCCATGGACTGCAGCCTTCCAGGCTCCTCCATCCATGGGATTTTCCAGGCAGGAATGGGTTGCCGTTTCCTTTCCCGAGTAACAAACACTAAAGTAAGAAGAAAAATTTTTAGTGGAAGTAGGTGATGGGTGGGGCATTCTGGGTAGCAGGAATAACATGGAAAAATTTGGAGGTAACAAAGAGCTTTGAGTGTTAATGGGACTGCAAGGAGTTGGTGTAGTAATTGAGGCAGAGATAAAGTCTAGAGAAATAAACACCATTATGTAAATAGCTGCCAAATCTGTAAGGGCACCATTATGTGTGGAATGTGAAGTCAGTAGTGAGGAATTTTAAAGAGACATCAGCACAATGAGATGGGCACTTTATAAAGATGATTTACCTATATTACCTAAGACAGGGAAGGAGTCTATCTAGGTAGTCATTGAGGTAATACAGTCAGGAGACGATGATGACCTAAACCAAGACAATGACAATGGAGATTTGAAATGATAAGAATATAGTCTAAATGATATTTGGAAACGAATAGGATATGATTGAGAAAATATATTAGTACCAGTTTCCCAGATCTTGTCAACATGTTGTTACAAAATTATTTTTAATACCTAGATTGCATGTATTGAACTCTCACTGGCCTAATTATTAGAAATCTATCCTCAAAATGACTTTCACCCCAGAGGTAGTTTCCAGAGTGCTAATTCTTATTTGCTCAAGGACAAGTCCCTGAAGTCCTTTTGCTCTGTCCTCTTCTGTTTTGCCCTATAACTGCCTATAGTCTGTTTTTGGACACACACATTTTCTACTGGATTCATTGTTGCTTTCCCCATCCTGGCTATGAGAGCCCACAGATCTATGGTTCAGATCTCTGTTACTGTAATAGATGCAGGGGACAGCATCTGACTTCGGGGTACTAATTCTACAAAGCCCAGCAAAATGCAACTGAGAGCAGTCCACAACTTTAAGGATATTTTTCCAAAGGTCTAGGAAACCAGGTTCTAGGGTAATACAACACAGAAATTGATTTACAGCAATGTGTGGATTCCAAGTCATTTTAGAATTCCTTATCGTGCCTCATTGCCCACTATTCTTCATGTGGTCAGGAGTACTGAACTCCTGCATTGAAATTTACCAAGATCTCCACAATTTAAATTCAGACCAAATCTTTCTTCAACTCTAAAAGGCAAAATAAGTTTTTCCCTCACACCAAACAGACCTGTGACTTATTTCTGGAGCCTGAATGATAGCAAGTATGTCCATTTTTCTTCAGAAGAAACCTCATCTCAATACATAGTTTTATGTTCTGTTCCCAAAACCTTAACAGAAAAAGTAACATAATAGGAGGCATCAGTGTATTTCTCAGAGTCTAGATTATTTGGTTTTAACATTAAACAGTCTTACCCTGTATTCTAATAGTGCAGTTACCTTTTTGTCTCATTTCACCTGTGATTCCATAATCTTGGGGTTAAAACTCTCATAAATGGTAACCTTACTTATATATCATTTCTTCCATGTGTGCTTGGTTGTGTTCACCTCTTTGCGACCCTGTAGACTGTATGTATCCTGTCAGGCTCCTCTGTCCACAGAGTTTCCCAGGCAAGAATACTGGAGTGGGTTGCCATTTCCTTCTGCAGGAGATCTTTTGCACCCAGAGGTCAAACTCATATCTCCTGCATTGTCAGAGAGATTCCTTACCCACTGTGCCACCTGGGAAGCCGCTACTTAGGAGCAACCAGTTTCTTTAGTATTCACTGAATTGTATGAAATTTTTTTTACATAAAATTAATAGCACTTATTTTTTGTTCAGTGCATCATAGTTAATAAACAGCACTTATAAATATGTTTCAAGTTATATAAACATTCAAAGCTATATACACTTATATATAAATATAAGTGCTATTTATTAACTGTGATACACGAAACAAAAATAAGCGCTATCATTTTTACATAAAACACAATCTAAATTATTTCATACAATTCAGTGACTGCTAAAGGAAGTGGTGCTCCTTATCCAGAGAAAGATGATATAAAGCATTATACTTTATTGAGTTTGTTTCTATAAGACATCAGGAATAACAATATCTGAAATACAACCTGTTTATGACAGCTTGCCTCACTAAGTCACCAAAATCCTAAGCA
>SJYC01101296.1:0-15001 GCA_006408675.1 Madoqua kirkii
TATTAAACAATTTTAGCAAATAATAATCTTCCAAAACTCAAAGATTCAGACTGACAAAATAACATTTTGTCTCCACATACATGGTTTTAAAAAAAATTTTCAGGCAGACAGTAAACTTTTCATCCAATATCTGTATTTCTAACCGTGAGTGAGTAAACTGAGAAGAAAATTATGTTGCATGAATATTGGCTAATTTCTAGATTAGGCTTACCTTTCTTGATGTTATAAACATAAACTGCCATAATCAAGAGTGATGTTTGAATTTTGGTAAGTTTTATGGCTAGGTTTATTAGAGATTGACTTATATTTTCCAAAATTTATATATTAAAGTCCTAAGTCCCAGTGCCTTGGAATGTAACTGTATTTTTTAAATTTTATTGTAGTATAGTTAATTTACAATGTTGTGTTAATTTCAAGTGTACAACAAAATGAGTCGTATATACATATATGTGTGTATGTGTCTCTCTCTATACATACATACATACATATATCCACTCTTTTTTGGATTCTTTTCCCATATAGATCACTACAGAGTATTGTGAACAGTTGCCTGTGCTATTCAGTATATTCTTATTAGTTACCTATTTTATATATAGTAGACTATGTCAATCCCAAACTTCCAAATTATCTGACCCTTACCCATTCCCAGTAGCCATAAACTTATTTTCTATATCTGTAACTCTATTTCTGTTTTGTAGATAAGTTTATTTGTAGGGTTTTTTTTTTAAAATTCTACATAGAAGCAATATCATATGATATTTGTCTTTCTCTGTCTGACTTACTCAGTATGACAGTTGCTACGCTTTCCATGTTGCTATCAATGACATTATTTCTTTGCTTTTTATGGTTGAGTAATACTGCATTGTATCCATGTACCACATCTTCATCTATTCCTCTGTTGATAGACATTTAGGTTGCTTCCATGTCCTGGCTATTGTAAATAGTGTTGCAATGAATACTGGGGTGAATGTATCATTTTGAATTATATTTTTCTCTGGATATATGCTCAAGAGTGGACTGCTAGAACATACAGAAGCTCTATTTCTAGTTTTTAAGGAACCTCCATACTGTTATCCAGTTTACATTCCCACCAGCAATGTAGGACGGTCACCTTTTCTCCACACCCTCTCCAGCATTTATTGTTTATATATTTTTTGGTAATGACCTTTCTGAGTGGTGTGAGGTGACACCTCATCTAGTTCTGATTTGCACTCCTCTGACAATTAGAGATGTTGAGCATCTTTTCATGTGCTTTTTGAAATGAAGTCACTTAGTTGTGTCCAACTCTTTGCAACCCCATGGACTATAGCCTACTTGGTCCATGGAATTTCCCAGGCATGAATACTGGAATGGGTTGCCATTTCCTTCTCCAGGGGATCTTCCCGACCCAGGGATCAAACCCAGGTCTCCTGCATTGTAGGCAGACGCTTTACTGTCTGAGCTACTAGCCATCTGTATATCTTCTTTGGGCTTCCCTGGTGGCTCAGAGGGTAAAGCATCTGCCTGCAATGCAGGAGACCTCGGTTTGATCCCTGGGTCTGAAAGATCCCCCGGAGAAGGAAACGGCAACCCACTCCAGTATACCTTCTTTGAAGAAATGTCTACTTAGATCTTCCACCCCATTTTTGATTGAATTGTTTGTTTCACTGACATTGACCTGCATGAATTGTTAATATATTTTAGAGATTTATCCTTTGTTGGTTGCTTCATGTGCAAATTTTCCCCATTCTTTGGGTTGTCTTTCTGTTTATAGTTTTCTTTGATGTGCAAAAGCTTTTAAATTTAATTATGTCTTATTGTTTATTTTTGTTTTTACTTATTCTCAGTTCAGTTCAGTTGCTCAGTCGTGTCTGACTGTTTGAGATCTCATGGCTTGCAGCACACCAGGCTTCCTTGTCCATCATCAGCTCCCAGAGCGTGCTCAAGCTCATGTCTATTGAACTGGAATTGGTGATGCCATTATTGACCTGCATGAATTGTTAATATATTTTAGAGATTTATCCTTTGTTGGTTGCTTCATGTGCAAATTTTCCCCATTCTTTGGGTTGTCTTTCTGTTTATAGTTTTCTTTGATGTGCAAAAGCTTTTAAATTTAATTATGTCTTATTGTTTATTTTTGTTTTTACTTATTCTCAGTTCAGTTCAGTTGCTCAGTCGTGTCTGACTGTTTGAGATCTCATGGCTTGCAGCACACCAGGCTTCCTTGTCCATCATCAGCTCCCAGAGCTTGCTCAAGCTCATGTCTATTGAACTGGAATTGGTGATGCCATTCAACCATCTCATCATCTGTCATTCTCTTCTTCTTCTGCTTTCAATCTTTTCCAGCATCAAAATCTTTTCCAGTGACTCAGTTCTTGGTATCAGGTGGCCAAAGTATTGGAGTTTCAGCTTTCATATCCGTTCTTCAAATGAATATTCAGGACTGATTTCTTTTAGGATTGGCTCATTTCATCTCTTTGCAGTCCAAAGGACTCTCAAGATTCTTCTCCAACACTACAGTTGCAAAGCATCAGTTCTTTGGTGTTCAGCTTTCTTTACAGTTCAACTCTCCCATCCATACATGACTACTAGAAAAACCATAGCCTCGACTATATATGGACATATCCATTTTGCCTTTTTGTATTTCTTTTTCTTGGGGATGATTTTGATCACTGCCTCCTGTACAATGTTATGAACTTCTGTCCATACTTCTTCAGACAATCTATCTATCAGATCTAATCCCTTGAGTCTATTTGTCACTTGTGCTATATAATCATAAGGTATTTGATTTAGGTCATACCTGAATGGTTTAGTGATTTTCCCTACTTTCTTCAGTTTAATTCTGAATTTTGCAATAGAGTTCATGATCTGAGCCGCTATCAGCTTCCAGTCTTGTTTTTGCCTACTGTATAGAGCTTCTCCAACTTTAGCTGCAAAGAATATAATCAATCTGATTTCAGTTAGCCATCTTCTCTATGAGGTGGATTAAAAAAAAATCTTTCTGCGGTTTATGTCAAAAAGTGTTCTGTCCATTTTTTCCTCCAAGAGTTTAATGCCCAGCTTTACATTCAGGTTTTTAATCCATTTGAATTTATTTTTGTGCATTGTTGTTGTTCAGTTGCTCAGTTGTGTCTTACACTTGTGACACCATGAACTGCAGGATGCCAGGCTTCCCTGTCCTTCACTGTCTCCTGAAGTTTGCTCAGACCCATGTCCACTGAGTCGGTGATGCCATCCAACAATCTCATCCTCTGTCATCCCCTTCTCCTCCCTCCCTCAATCTTTCCCAGCATCCGGTTTTTTCTAATGAGTCAGCTCTTCGTATCATGTATCATGTAGCCAAAGTGTTGGAGCTTCAGCTTCAGCATCAGTCCTTCCAATGAATATTCAGGGTTGACTTTTAGGAATGAGTGGTTTGTCCACATAATGTTAGGCAATGTGCTAATTTGATTCATTTCCATGTATCTGTCCAGTTTGCTTCATTTCTCAAAGATAGACTGTCCATAACTGTATGGGTCTATCTCTGGGCTCTCTATCCTGTTTCACTTCTCTTTATTTCTGTTTTTGTGTGTGTGTGTGTGTGTGTCAGTACTGCTGTAGTGTCTTGATTATACTACAGTATAGTATGAAGTCAGGGAGCCTGATTTCTTCAACTGTGTTTTTCTTTTTCAAGTTTGCTTTGCCTATTCGGAGTCTGTTGTGTTTCCACACAAATGGTAATTTTGTTGTTGTTCTAGTTCTTTTAAAAGTACCATTGGTACTTTGATAGAGATTATATTGAATCTATGGAGTTCTTTGGGAAATATAGTTATTTCACAGTACTGAGTTTTTCAATTCAAAAACATGGTAGATCTCTCTATTTGTGTCTTCCTTTATTTCTTTCTTCAGAATCTTATAGTTTTCTGAGTACAGGTTTTTTGTCTCCTTAAGTAGATATATTCCTAGGTATTTTGTTCTTTTTGATGTAATGGCAAATGAGATTGTTTATTTTTCTTTATGATCTTTCATTGTTAATGTATAGGAATGCAAAAGATTTCTATGTATTATATTTTGTATCCTTCAGCTTTATGCAATTTTTAGATGAGCTCTAGTAGCTGTACTTGAAGATAACACCTTTATAAAGGGTGATTAAATCAAAATAAGGCCCATAGGGTGGATCCTATAATATAATATGACTGATGTTCTTAAAAGAAAACATTTGGATACATGAATCAACACTAGACAATTGAAGACATCAGAAGAAGATGGCCATCTACAAATCAAGGAAAGAGATCTCAGAAGAACTAAACAGGCTGTCTTCTTGATCTCAGATTTACAACCTCCAGAACTGTGAGATTAATACGTATCTGTTTTTTAACCTATCCATGCTGTGATGCTTTGCTATGGCAGTTCTAATACACTAACACAGAGTTTAAAAACATTGGAGCCTCTGATATAATAATAAAGTAATTAATTGATAAATATTGCCCTGGTCTAGATAGTTCATCACCATTCACTGAGCAAGCATTGTGATTGGACCATAATAAACAAAAGGTAAATTTTGAGAGATGTAACAGTTGATGGCAAAAATTTACTGATGGGAGTGATAAAATCAGACATGCCTTTTTGTAAGTTCAATCTGAGGGTAGTAAGGATGGATTGGATACGACGAAAAGTGGATTCATGGAAACCCGAAAGGAATACAGTTTACATAAGATATAAGACCTCTCTAGAAAAAATAATGGGAATGGAAAGAAATGGGTAAATTTAAGTAATATGTAAGAATGTATTAACAAGACTTGGTTAGAAGATATGAATAATAAGGACTATTAGAGAGGGTGGAGTCAAAAACAATTTTCAGGTTCTAAGTTGAAAACTTGGATGAAAGTGCAAACATGCAATAAAATGGGGTCAACTGGAGCAGCAACAAGTTTTAGGGGTTGACTATACATTCAATTGGAGAATATTAATATTACTTAGTGATAGGGTCATTAAATGTCATTGAGAGGAAACAACCAGAAAGAGAAATATTTTTATATGAAATTTAAGGAGAAGAGTGTTGAAAAATTAACTAGTGGTGAACTATAGCAAATGAAACTGGGAATGGGGTTGAGAGGGTCAAATAAGATGAGGCCTGAAAGATGACCATTAGATGTGACATGAAAGTGTAAAGAAACAGTAACATTTTCTGCCAAGAATTGAGGAAGGAGAAGAAATGCAGACAAGAAAGAAGTTAACTTGGTCAGTTGAATCTCTATTTCTTTAATTTGCCTCTATCTTTTTTTTTAAATCAGTTTTCCTCTCCCCAAGTAAAGAAGAGTCTTTAGTATAATTGGTTAGAGATCAAGAAAATAATTGAGTTGCATTTTATTTGGGGGATCATTTACTAGTTTTAAAGTTTAGCATTGCTGTACAAAGCCTTGTTTTGCTAATGAGCCACCAGGGAATTCATACCAGGAATAGGTACCAGAGATAAGTACCAACAATATACACTTGTTTGATATAATCAATTACATTATCCAAACTGGATTAAACACACATATACCCCATTATAGAAAAGATAACATTACTTTGGGAATGTAATTTATGAAAGCTAGTTGAATCACTTGAAAAATTTTATTTTCCAAATGCAATCAAGTTGATATCAGCAATAAGATATTTTGTATACCTAGGCTGTCAGATAGAACACAAACACCCCCCTTTTTTTTTGGTATTTGGCCAAGGTAATCCATTCAGTCCTGTGACTCAGACATTATCTCATGCTGGAACTGATCATATTCAAATACATCTCTTCAGCTTTGATTTCTCTCCATGATTTTTTGGCTATTATATGTGGTTTGCTACTCAGCATATTATCTTGCTTAACTAAGAGGCAAATCAAAATTAACACATGCAAAAACAACTCTAGATTATTTCCTCCCACCCACCTTACAAAAGAACTTATCCTCCCTGAGTCTTTCCTATTTTAGTAAGCATGTTCTTTCTTTTGCTCAGATTAAAATCTCAGAGAAAATATTTGACTTACTTATTTCACAACTCATCACACTGATCAGAAAATATTATTAATTTTGCTTTCAATCTTGAATAACTTGAAGCAGCAATATTTGTTGGAACTAGTTCAAAATACATTCCAAATTTTACCACTTCTAATCCCTTCTAGAGCTACCAATCTGGAGCAATATCACTAAAATCTCTTAACTTGATTATAACAATAGACTCTAAGCAAAACTACTGTTTACAATCTATTTCCCAATCCGAACAGTCTCTTTGGTTCTTCTTTGCTTTCTGCCATAAGGGTGATGTCATCTGCATATCTGTTTATTGATATTTGTCCTGGCAATTTTGATTCCAGCTTGTGCTTCATCCACCCCAGTGTTTCCTCTGGTAATAGGCTAAATAAGCAGATGATTGTTTAAAAATATACTTCATAATTTCTCTGCTCGAACCCTCCTATTTTTCCCTACCATGCTTAGGAAAAAAAAAATCAATCTTTGATAAGATTTACAATAACCTTGCTGATTAGTTCCTATCTATCTACTTTTCTAAGCTTATCTATCTTCAGTTCAGTGCAGTCATTCAGTCATGTTAGACTATGCATCTCCATGGACTGCAGCACACCGGGCCTCCTTGTCCATCACTAACACATGGAGTTTACTCAAAGTCATGTCCATTGAGTCAGAGATACCATCCTACAATCTCATGCACTGTCGAATACTTCTACTCCTGCCTTCAATATTTCCCAGCATCGGGGTCTTTTCAAAGAGTCAGTTCTTCACATCAGGTGGCCAAAGTATTGGAGTTTCAGCATTGGCATCAATCCTTCTAATGAATATTCAGGACTGATCTTCTTTAGGATGGACTGGTTGGATCTCCTTGCAGTCCAAAGGACTCTCAAGAGTCTTCTCCAACCCCACAGTTCAAAAGCATCAATTCTTCAGTGTTCAGTTTTCTTTATAGTCCAAATCTCACATCTATACATGACTACTGGAAACACCATAGCTTTGAATAAATGGACTTTTGTTGACAAAGTAACACCTCTGCTTTTTAATATGCTATCTAGGTTGGTCATAACTTTTCTTCCAAGGAGCAGCATCTTTTAATTTCATGGATGCAATCATCATCTGCAATGATTTTGGAGCCCCCCAAAATAAAGTCTGCCAATGTTTCCATTGTTTATCCATCTATTTGCCATGAGGTGATGGGACAAAATGCCATGATCTTAGTTTTCTGAATGTTGAGATTTAAGCCAACTTTTTAACTCTCCTCTGTCATTTTCATCAAGAGTCTCTTAGGTTCTTCTTCACTCTCTGCCATAACATTGGTGTCATTTGCATATATAAATTTATTGATATTTCTCCTGGCAATCTTGATACCAGCTTGTGCCTCATCAACCCCAGTGATTCTCATGATGTACCCTGCATATAGGCTAAATAAGCAGATGACAATATATATCCTTGACATACTCCTTTCCCAATTTGGAAACAGTCTGTTGTTCCATGTCCAGTTCTAACTGTTGCTTCAGGACCTGCATACAGATTTCTCAAGAGGCAGGTCAGGTGATATGGTATTCCCATCTCTTTCAGAATTTTCCACAGTTTGTGGTGATCCACACAGTCAAAGGCTTTGGCATAGTCAATAAAGCAGAGGTAGTAGTTTTTCTGGAAGTCCCTTGCTTTTTTGATAATCCAGCAGATGTTGGCAATTTGATCTCTGGTTCCTCTGCCTTTTCAAAATCAAGTTTGAACATCTGGAAGTTCATGGTTCATGTATTATTGAAGCTTGGCTTGGAGAATTTTGAGCATTACTTTACTAGCATGTGAGGTGAGTGCAACTGTGGGGTAGTTTGAGCATTCTTTGGCATTAGAATGAAAACTGACCTTTTCCAGTCCTGTGGCCACTGCTGAGTTTTCCAAATTTGCTGGCATATTGAGTGTAGCACTTTCACAGCATCATCTTTTAGGATTTGAAATAGCTCAACTAGAATTGCATCACCTCCACTAGCTTTGTTTGTACTAATGCTTCCTAAGGCCCACTTGACTTTGCATTCCAGGATATCTGGCTCTAGGTGAGTGATCACACCACTGTGGTTATCTGGTCATGAAATCTTTTTTGTGTATGTCTTCTGTGTATCCTTGCTACCTCTTAACATCTGCTTCTATTGGTCCATTCTATTTCTGTCCTTTATTAAGCTCTTCTTTACATGAAATGTTTCCTTGGTATTTCTAATTTTCTTGAAGATATTTCTCTAGTTTTTACCACTCTATTATTTTCCTCTATTTATTTGCATTGATCACTGGCTTTCTTATGTCAAAGGCTTTCTTATATCTCCTTGCTAATCTTTGGAACTCTGCATTCAAATGAGTATATCTTTCCTTTTCTGCTTTGCCTTTCAGGTTTCTTCTTTTCTCAGCTATTTATAAGGCCTCCTGAGGAGCAATCTCACGTCCAAGGAGCAGTGGCTTCACAGGCACAGGAGGGCCGAAAGGAGCTACTCCACATTAAAGGTCAGGAGGAGTGGCTGTGAGGAGATATCCCTCGTCCGAGGTAAGGAGCAGTTCCTGCACTTTGCTGAAGCAGCCCTGAAGAGATACCCCACATCCAAGGTAAGAGAAACCCAAGTAAGTTGGGAGATGTTGCTAGAGGCATCAGAGGTCAGACACACAAACCATAAGCACAGAAAATTTAGTCAGTCTATTCACGCGGACCACAGCCTTGTCTAACTCAATGAAACTAAGCCATGCCCTGTGGGGCCACTCAAGATGGGTGGGTCATAGTGGAGAGGTCTGACAGAATGTAGTCCACTGGAGAAGGGAATGGCAAACCACTTCAGTATTCTTGCCTTGAGAACCCCATGAACAGCATGAAAAGGCAAAATGATAGGATACTGAAAGAAGAACTCCCCAGGTCAGTAGATGCTCAATATGCTACTGGAGATCAGTGGATAAATAACTCCAGAAAGAATGAAGGGGTTGAGCCAAAGCAAAAACAATATCCAATTGTGAATGTGACTGGTGATAGAAGCAAGGTCCGATTCTGTAAGAGCAATATTGCATAGGAACTTGGAGTGTCAGGTCCATGAATCAAGGCAAATTGGAAGTGATCAAACCGGAGATGGCAAGAGTGAACACTCACTTCCAACAACACAAGAGAAGACTCTACACATGGAAATCACCAGTTGATCAACACTGAAATAAAATTGATTATATAGTTTGCAGCCAAAGATGGAGAAGCTCTATATAGTCAACAAAAACAAGACTGAGAGCTGACTGTGGCTCAGATCATGAGCCACAGTCAAATTTAGACTTAAATTGAAGAAATGGAAAACCACTAGACCATTCCAGTATGACCTAATCCAATTCCTTATGATTATGATGGAAGTGAAAAATAGATTTAAGGGACTAGATCTGATAGATAGAGTGCCTGATGAACTATGGATGGAGGTGACATTTTACAGGGGACAGGGATCAAGACCATTCCCATGGAAAAGAAATGCAAAAAAGCAAAATGTCTGTCTGGAGTAGTCTTACAAATAGCTGTGAAAAGAGGACAAGCAAAAAGCAAAGGAGAAAAGAACTGATATAAGCATCTCAATGCAGAGTTCCAAAGAATAGCATGGAGATAAGAAAGCCTTTTTAAGCGATCAATGCAAAGAAATAGAGGAAAAGAACAGAATGGGAAAGACTAAAGATCTCTTCAAGAAAATCAGAGATACCAAGGGAACACTTCATGCAAAGATTGACTCAATAAAGGACTGAAATGGTATGGACCTAAAAGAAGAAGAAGATATTATGAAGAGGTGGCAAGAATATACAGAAGAACTGTACAAAAAAAAGATCTTCACGACCCAGATAATCACGATGGTATGATCACTCATCTAGAGCCAGACGTCCTGGAATGTGAAGTTAAATGGGTCCTAGAAAGCATCACTATGAACAAAGCTAGTGGAGGTGATGGAATTCCAGTTGAACTATTTCAAATACTAAAAGATGATGCTGTGAAAGTGCTCCACTTGACATGCCAGCAAATTTGGAAAACTAGCAGTGGCCACAGGACTGGGAAAGGTCAGTTTTCATTCCAGTCCCCTAGAAAGGCAATGCCAAAGAATGTGCAAACTACCACACAATTGCACTCATCTCACATGCTAGTAAAGTAATGCTCAAAATTCTCCAAGCCAGGCTTGAGCAATATGTGAACTGTGAACTTCCAGATGTTCAAGCTGCTTTTAGAAAAGACAGAGGAGCCAGAGATCAAAATGCCAACATCTGCTGGGTCATGGAAAAAGCGAGAGAGTTCCAGAAAAACATCTATTTCTGCTTTATTGACTATGCCAAAGCCTTTGACTCTGTGGATCCCAATAAACTGTGGAAAATTCTGAAAGAGATGGGAAAACCAGACCACCTGACCTACCTCTTGAGAAACCTATATGCAAGTCAGGAAGCAACAGTTAGAACTGGACATGGAACAACAGACTGGTTCCAAATAGCAAAAGGAATATGTCAAGGCGGTATATTGTCACCATGTTTATTTAACTTCTATACAGAGTACATCATGAGAAACACTCTGCTGGAAGAAGCACAAGCTGGAATATAGATTGCTGGGAGAAATATCAATAACCTCAGATATGCAGATGACACCACCCTTATGGCAGAAAGTAAAGAACTAAAGAACCTCTTGATGAAAGTGAAAGAGAGAGTGAAAAAGTTGGCTTAAAGCTCAACATTCAGAAAATGAAGATCATGGCATCTGGTTCCATCACTTCATGGGAAATAGATGGGGAAACAGTGGAAACAGTGCCTGACTTTATTTTTTTGGGCTCCAAAATCACTGCAGATGGTGACTGCAGCCATGAAATTAAAAGACACTTACTCCTTGGAAGGAAAATTATGACCAACCTAGATAGCATATTCAAAAACAGAGATATTATTTTGCCAAGAAATGTCCGTGTAGTCAAGGCTATGGTTTTTCCTGTAGTCATGTATGGATGTGAGAGTTGGACTGTGAAGAAAGCTAATTTTGAATTGTGGTGTTGGAGAAGACTCTTAAGAGTCGCTTGGACTGCAAGGAGCTCCAACCAGTCCACTCTAAAGGAGATCAATCCTGGGTGTTCTTTGGAAAAATTGATGCTAAAGCTGTAACTCCAATACACTGGCCACCTCATTTGAAGAGTTGACTCATTGGAAAAGACTCTGATGCTGGGAGGGATGAGGGCAGGATAAGAAGGTGTGGACAGAGGATAAGATGGCTGGATGACATTATTGACTTGATGGGCATGAGTTTGAGTGAACTCCGGCAGTTGGTGATGGACAGAGAGGCCTGATGTGCTGCAATTCATTGGGTCGCAAAAAGTCAGACACGACTGAGCTACTGAAGTGAACTGAACTGAACTCAGGTAACCATTTTGCCTTTTTGCATTTCTTTTTCTTGAGGATAATCTTGATCCCTACCTCCTGTACAATGTCATGAATCTTTGTCCATAATTCTTCACACACTCTGACTATCAGATGTAATCCCTTGAATCTATTTCTCACTTCTCCTACAAGTGAAGAGAGGCCTGATGTGCTGCAATTCATTGGGTCGCAAAAAGTCAGACACGACTGAGCTACTGAAGTGAACTGAACTGAACTCAGGTAACCATTTTGCCTTTTTGCATTTCTTTTTCTTGAGGATAATCTTGATCCCTACCTCCTGTACAATGTCATGAATCTTTGTCCATAATTCTTCACACACTCTGACTATCAGATGTAATCCCTTGAATCTATTTCTCACTTCTCCTACAAGTGAGATTTGATTTAGGTCATACCTGAATGGTCTACTGGTTTTTCTTTTTTTTTTTTTTTTTTCAATTTAAATCTGAATTTGGCAATAAGGAGTTCATTATGCAAGTCACAGACAACTCCTGGTCTTGTTTTTCCTGAGTATATAGAGAGCCTCTCCATCTTTGGTTGCAAAGAATATAAGCAATCTGAGTTTTGTTCTGACCATCTGATGATATCCATGTGTAAAGTATTCTCTGTGTTTTTGGAAGAGGGTGGTTGCTATGACCAACCAGTGCGTTCTCTGGCAAAGCTCTGTTAGCCTTCACCCTGCTTCACTGTCTACTCCAAGTCAAAATTTGCCTGTTACTCCAGATATTTCTTGACTTCCTACTTTTTCATCTCTATCATGCTCCTTCCTTTATCTGTTATAGGCACATCAATTTCCTCAGTGATTTGTTTCATAGATACTATTAAATCAAATGCCCTCTCATAATAGGGCCTTTACTTTTGATATTTGCTTTCTATGGAATGTTCATCTTAGAAATTCATTGATTCTCTCCCTCATATCACTAAGTTTTCTGCTTCACAATAGGCTTATCAAAGCCATCCTACCTAAAGTAGTAATCCTTATACTGCTTCATTTTTCTTCTACTATATGTCACCTTTTAACATCTTATTATGCCTTAATTGATGGTTTGTTTTATTTCTTCACCACTACCACAAAAAGTCACTGAAAGCTGAAAGCTTTCTGTCTTGCTTTGTGTTGCTTTCCCAGTAACATTACCATTGTGTTGTTGATAGTAAGCCTTCAGTAAAGAAGTGCATAAATGATTAAATATTTTTCTGCTATGGAAACTTATCTTCTCAATTCTATATCAGATAATTTACTTTCTGGGACATGATTGAGCAACTAACATTTTCACTGTCTCAAATTGGGATTACTTTCTAGATCAAGGAGCAAGTAATCAAGCCTGAAATTTAAATAAAGGGCCTTTTAAATAAGAATTTGTAAGTACTGCATATTTCTCCCCTTCACTGCAGATATGCAACTTATCACTTGGAAAGAGCACATATAATCTATTATATTTTGTTTAACATAATAGATACAGACTATTAATGCCATATGTTTCATGAAAGTGGTAGTATTAGAATTTTAATACCTGTATAAAGAATTTTATAGAGAGCTTCCCAATAGCTATTCCATATCAGAGAATGGATGCTTTCTAATATCTACTCTTATTTATTAATAAACTTTAACTGTTATTGTTACTGTCAAGCACAGATTTGCATATTGGGTGTGTTCTTCAAGTAGCAAAATGCTGAACCCCATAATAGTTCTTGGAACTCAAGACAGATTTGATGTCATCATCCTGTTTACAAGACGGAGTCCTAGGTGGTTAGGTGAACACAATTTGAATTCTTTATTATTTGTTCCTTTTGTTGGCATTACTGCATTGTTGGCATTCTCTTTTCCCAGATGAAACACTTCATGAAGTTTATTGCATTTGCTAATTAGATTAGCAATTACCAATTAAGCTAAATTTCAAAGTACCAATCAGATTTTATACCTTAATTAGTTACATTATTACTAATTAGAATAGCAGTTTTTACTTAATGGATTATGTTCAAATTAAGATGATTCAGTCCATTTTTAAAGCCAACATATATTTTACTAATTGGCATAGTAATCAAGAGCTCATATTTGAATTTAATATGTCATATTAGTAAAAAGTTACATGACAGTTCAAGTCTGTGTGTAATATAGGAAAGAATATTAGGACAAACGAGAGTTAATTGGCTTTAAACTTTTTCAAAGTTTGAGTTGAGATGAGTAACGCTTTGGAAGACATGTATAATCATGCTTTTGAAGACATATAAACTAATTCTTCTACTAAGGAAAACAAGAAGAGCTTAGTACCTATTAATAATATTCAAAGAACACATTTTAGAAATATGGTCCTTTCATCTGGCAGTTGGTGATTTACATACCTTTTGGTGGGTAGTAGATTTGGAAGACATGTATAATCATGCTTTTGAAGACATATAAACTAATTCTTCTACTAAGGAAAACAAGAAGAGCTTAGTACCTATTAATAATATTCAAAGAACACATTTTAGAAATATGGTCCTTTCATCTGGCAGTTGGTGATTTACATACCTTTTGGTGGGTAGTAGCTATGAATGCACTGGCTCTGCCAGAAGCATGTAAATAACATTACAATTTTAGAAGTTTTCACTGGGTTTTGATACCTGGATTCCAAAGTTGTTCAAGTATTGATTTCCTTTTACTGACTATTAACAAATATTTTGAACAATTCTACTGTCAGATGTTTTCTTACTATATTGTACATACATAAAGAAAACATAAAATCTTAGGAGCATAATGAAATAGACATCTGTAGTAAAGGCTATATTTTATAAAGTGACTACAAAATGCTTAATTATATTAACAATATACTACATTTACCACATTCAACTACCTTAACAGGTGGCACTGGTGGTAAAAGAATCTGTTAGCAATGTAGGATATGCAGGAAGGTCCCCTGTAGAAGGAAATGGAACCCCACTCCAGTATTCTTGCCTCGGAAATACAATGGACAGAGAAATCTGACAGGTTCCATGAGGTTGCAAAGAGTCGGACTCAATTTACTGACTAAAAACAACAACTACTTTAACCAAGTTAATGTGCTTTTGCCTGACTATACTTACCACATTTAATGTTTATTTCAGTCAGTCACAACTGTTTATATTGTTGAGCATAGTATTCTAGTCCTGGAACAAACAGAGAGTAGACATTTTCTAGGGGAAGCACACTGACTGAAACTACCCACCCTGGCCAGGCACCATAGTAACTTTTTGCATGAGTTGTTTTAAGACAGGAGGTCCTGGTAAGGAACACAGAACTAATAAGCTGCCACCAACCACAAGAGTTCAGGAAAGGTCAAAAGGAGACACATGTCCGACCACCTCTGGCATCCTTCTTGGCTGGACAAGGCCTGTTCCACCAGGAAGGACTCTGAATCAGAATGATTGGCTAAAGACAACTCAGAAACTAAACCCATCACCATAAAACCCCAACTGCCAGCCATGTGGTAGAGCTGCTCTCCTGGGTTCCGTTACACCTCTCCACCCAGGTGCCCTTTCCCAATAAAATCACTTTGTCAGCACATGTGTCTTCTTGGACAATTCATGTCTGAGTGTTAGACAACAGCCAAGTCGTGCCCGACTCTTTGCGACCCCATGAATTGCAGCACGCCAGGCCTCTCTGTTCATCACCATCTCTGGGA